>APFE030646096.1:4852-16386 GCA_000404065.3 Pinus taeda
CTTGATATCTCTTAGTTTCATCATTCTCCATGTCATTAGCCTGGGTGAAGATCTGCTTCACTCAAGGAGGATCCATACTTTCTCTATAAGGTTCTATCTCCCCTTTGAAGCCTAAGATCTCTGAAACTTAGCGCTTTCTTGTCATCTTCATATTAACTACTTACATTATTAGTTAACTCCCTATTTTCCCCATCCCCCTACTAAAACTATGTAGATAATCCCCTTATGTAAATATCCCCTCCCCCTGTTTGAAATATAACCATAAGTACTTCTCTAGGAATTACTAAGTCACCTGGACTTTAGTAAGAACCCTCCTTCTGCATAAATTCCCATTCCCATGTGTTTGGACCCCTTCCAAAACACTAAGAAAAGCATTTCCAAATGCTAAAACACCCCGCTCATTTTTCTTTGGAAATTATTAATGTTTGTTTAATAAATTTCCAACGCACCAATACACATTTAACCCATTTCCTAAAGTTCAAAACCCACAGCGCCACGAAAAATTAAACCTTTAACGTGGGTGCTCCTTTTTTAAACTCCGCGCATCTCCCTTTCCCGTGCACCGTCAGATCGCCCCCCCCAAATCCGATGACCCTTGTTCACATCGAGCGCCCTATTGTGGTGGTAGGTTACCACCCGATGTCCGACGGTTTTACCGTCGTACACCGGGACAGGTGGCAGCCTCCCATTGCATCGGGCCGTCCCTGACAGAAACCACCTCCGTACCAAAGGCGGTCTGATGCACAGGAAAAAATGCCCTCCCCTCACTAACAAGAGCACCACCTCACCCTGCAACGTCGCCGCCACATCACCTCACACTGCCTGCGCCCAACCCACGTCACCCTGCCACGTGTCTCTGCCACGTCACCCCGCCACACTGCCACGTCACCTTGATGATGGCAGCATGCTGACGTCATATCTGTACCAGAGGACCCCACTGCTAACATCATCCTCCGTACAACTGATGTCATGCTGATGTCAGCAGCCAAAAAACGGAAATTTGCGCAAGCGCGAAAGTCGAGCTTCGGAGCTCCGGAATGAGAAACGGAGGCAGTGTTCGATGCGCGATTAGCGCAAAGCGCTAATCTTGCATCGCTACGAGAAATAGGCCATATTGGGGAATCTTTTGATTCCTTGGCCCTTTTTGTGCCGAAAAAGCCCGAAATTGCCCGATTTTGCCAAATTAAATGAATTTGAAGACAGAGAGAGACCAGAAACAGAGATTAAAGAGTATCAGATCAAATATGCAGAAAAAAAGCATGTCAAAGAGTATCAGGAAGCGGCAAAGACCATCAATGTAACAACAAAGTGTATAAGAGGAGATTTTCGCAGGGCTCGAGGCAAATCCAACATTAAATCGAAAGCTCTGAAAGTCAAGAAGCAATTGAAGACGCATTGAAGGCTCACCAGCACAAATGACTACACATTAAACTCACAGAAGATCAGTGGACCAGAACTCAATGCACAGTTATGACAGAAACACTGCACCAAGTCACACAGGACACCTCATCAACTCAACTTGATTTAGTTGCCTCTAGCGTAGCCCAAAGGACTTATTTGCATTTAATTCCAGCAACAATTAGGTTTTTAGAAAAAGCTTTTTCCGGCAGACCTGTTTAGGTAATTTGTAATAAATGACTTCAGATATTTTGCTTATATATACCACCCTGAAAGATGGAGTAGTGGTTGGTTGGTTGATTGATCAGTAGCTTGATTTGTGTTATTCCGATCTTTCTCTCAAGCAGAGACTCGCACTGTAACCGTGATGCTTTCTATAATCAAAGACTGCTGAAAGCATGGATTCTGAAACTGTCTGCTGTGTTTAATTGGCCGAGGAGTGATTGTGGAATTCCTGTGCTTCTACATGGTTCAATAAGTGTTTCTTAACTCTGTTAGTTTTTATGTTTGTTTTATCATAAATCCGCCCTCTAAATTGCAGAAAAGAAGAATAGTTTAGGATTTTCTTAGCTACACCTTAGGTTCAATTTCTGCAATTTTCTATGTTTTCATCAGGAACAATTATGAACATGCATACTTAAATGATCTTGTTTACGCTGTTTCTTTCACATATGAATGATAGTTTAGGAATTCTTAACTGCTCCTAGATAACCATTCATTCACTTCCCCTCCCTGTCAATTTTGATGAAATATTCTTAATTTCCTTTCATCCCTGACCATCATTCCATCCTTTCAGCAAATTGATAATTTTCGCATGTGTGGCTATCCTGCTCCATAATCCTCTTGTGACCAAGAAAACGCGACAGCAAGCTGTAATCCATGACTCCATGCCCAATGGTTTGAAACTTATCACACCTTACCTTGCCTCTCTGCTTGGAATTTTCTACCTGGCATACATCTTCCATCCAATCAAAAAATCAAAACCCCTGAACCTGACAACTAGCCTAAAATCATCATCAACAAAATTAAATCATAAAGAGAGAGTCCTCTCGGATTGCAGGTGGGCTAGAACCTGCAATCCAAAGATTGGTTTGTGGTTACCTCAGCCGTATCCCTACAGGAGCCTAGGGACAACCTGAGTGATAACAATGTGCACGTGAAAAGACTTACCAATAGGTAATATTTTCCTTCAAGTAACAAAGATTCCATTAACAAACACACTTTCCTTTACCACATTGGCCTCATTCTCCACCTTGAATATGCATCTAGGGATACAATCAACATTATCTGCAGAGATATGTCATTATGTGCGGCTCCAGTACACCACGACCACTAGATTATTGATGTTGCTATGATGATTTGTGTGTCGAGTGAGGTGTATGACACAATACCTAAGGGTTCTTCAGATTTGAATAACGACGTACAACAATAAACCAAACCATTTTTCGAGCAACTGTCATATCCATACATCTTATCCTTTCATGGAATGCACAAACAACTAATGCCTTTATTGGAATTGGAAAATGGGTTTATTCAATGGGATATCGTATATTAGGTGTTACGCATACAATAATATATCTGTGGGTAATGCATGACATCTTTATGGATCCCATAGGTACCCGATTTTCAACACTAATTTATCTTCGTATTTGCAACGGAGTGAGGAGAAATTGTCTATAATTAATTGACACTTTTATGGATCCACTCATGCAACATCATTTCCATGACTTATTTGTGCATATGATCTCTATTTATTCATTCTTTACCTTGCATGACGTTGCACTGGATTGATTTTTTCAGCATTTTCACACTTTTCTAACATCGGTTGTTAATCTTATGCAATGTTTCCATGCATCGATCTTGTTGACTGGAACATCTCGTGACCTAAGTGAACATGAAGCTCTTCCAATTCTCATACATGAACCTAAGGCTTTTGAGATCATCAACAATAGCAAAGAAGAAGTAGAGGTTAAATGCAACATTGTATTCTCAAAAGGGTTATATCCACATGAGATCAAGAAGAGGATAGACTATAGATATTCATAGATAGAAGGAAACAATATATATACGTATAAAACATTAATGATTTATTAGTTCGACACATAATATTTTTATATCCATTAAATTTTAATGAAATGTAAGTCAAAAGGCCATAGGCTAGTGATCGCATGAATGTTCTACAAAATCTTAGTCTTGGTTGCTCAAAAGTGCAATATTGCTACTCTTTTTACATAGTTTCTTTCACAACACTAAAAAAGCTAAAGTATCAATAAAATGCATATATAGAAAAGGAAGTAGGTACATTAAGGTAAAAAAATATTTATTATGACACAATTTTGTAAAAAGAATATTTTCTTATGTTGTCATTTAAATCTTATAAATTCTAGTGAGAGCTTAAAAAAATCTTCTCCCTTTTCATATTTGTTGAATTGATGACTTACATCCGATTGCTAAATTAATGATGGATCAATAAGGTTTTGTTTTTTGATTCGATGGTTTTTTTAAAGATGGTTGAATTAACGATTAATGTTGTTTGAGCCATTGAATTGAAAATTATTATCACGTTGTATGTTATATATTAGCTTACACTTGTGTTAGAGGAAATCATCAACTATGTGTAGTCCTTGAAAAGCTAGGTGAAGGGGCGAATTACTTTAGTTAAAATGGTCAGAAATAACATATCTAAATTTGTAATCGGATTTCATTTCTTCACTTTGATTATATTAATCTTTGGAAATGTTTTTTCTATAGATTATTTCAATGAAGCTCACCTCCATAACTCCTTTTTGCGCTTTTGACCATCAAAATACTAGCCACCTGTCTCCAGTGGTAAGTGCTTATTCATGTTAATCATATGAGATTGGATTTTTAAATCGAATATAATGATTAGGAAAATATTACTAGTGAAGTTTCAACAACTACTACTATTACAAGCACTCCTAGATCCATGGCTACCAATGGAACTACCCAAGTTACATCAATTAACCTATTTATGCCATTCTATATAATTATTAAATGCAAAAAATATTTTAAAAAGAAAAAAAATAGCATTCAAGCATGATGGGATTTCATTACCATTAATATGAGTTTACTTGATTTTTCTATCTAAATAGTAAAAAAATTAAACTCAACAATAATGTTAAAATCTACTATGAAAAAGTTTATCATATCCTTTTTATAAATCACTTTCAAAAATGAAATTTGAGGGGAGAAAATAATAATCATTACTCCAAAATATTCAAAATAAACCCAATTAATTTAAAATTTCTCTCTCTCTCTATATATAATCTATAATAGATTATATGTTGTGAAGAGATCACTAAGTTACCTCCATATTTACACGCAATTTCTTTCATAAACTGAATTGAACTAAGTTACATTCTCCATAAATATATTGCACTATATGTATTGTAAAGGTATGGACCTATACATGAGATGAGACTAAATGTAATTAATTAAATAATGATGTTACATCTAACTAATCATTATTGTGAGATTATTGTTATTTTCTTAGTACCAAACTTTAAGCTAGGTATTCGCATAGTATTGTCATAGAACCTCTTTTTGGTTAAATGGAATTTATATTATTATTGGTTTCCCATTAAATAATTACTAAAGGAAACATAGTAAAATAAATATTTGTTGCATAATTCCAAACTAAATTATGCTCAACTATAAAAACTTTGTACTAAGTTAATGAAATGAGGGTTTCCTAGTGTTTTAGTCCATTACATAGGTGTTGGTGAGTGATGAATTTATCAACTGTTAAATACCGCACAATAAGGGTTACATGGGACTTCGATCTATACCAGAAACAAGTCTATAGGCATAATAAGGTTATAAGGGAGCTAATTGTACCCTATAATCCATATTAGAATGGTGTAGAAAAATGAAAGAATAGGTCCATTGAAGAGTCTGTCAAGGACATCTTGCATGATTTGGAATTTCCATTTTTTATTGGGTGAAGCATCACAGAAAACCATGCACATTCAAAATAGAAGCCCTCATAAAGTTCTAGTAGGTATGGATCTTGAAGAAACATTCTCTGAAAGGAAGCCACATGTTTGACACATGAGAATGTTTGGTTCTCCTATATATATTCATGTTCCTAAAGATAAGAGGAACAAGCCTGATCCTTTAGGAAATAATATCATATTTTTTTGCTATAACGAATCATCAAAGGCCTACAAAAATACATCCTAGAGAATCAATGGATGTTGGGAAAAGTAATAGGGGGCGGGGGGGTGAATCAATATTTTAAAACTCACATAGACCTTTCAATTTCTTATTCAAATTTTTGTATGCTACTATCATTAAGTAAACTAACATATGCATGCGACTATGATGAAGAAAAACATCGTACACCCATTTAACTAACTTGTTACTTATTTCACAATATATTTAACTTGAACCAGTGCATCATTAGTTCATTAGACATTAATTAAACATTAACCATGAACCGTAAGAGAAGAATAAACCATCACACTTAAGAAACACAACAACAGATGAGGACACCAGGATTTTAGGTGGAAACCCAAACTGGGAGAAAACCACAACCATCATCATATCTATCTTCTTCTTTTATTATAAGGGAAAACATATTACAATATTGTACTGGCGTAGACTCATACCAATATGCAGGAACCAACCTGCAGAAGGCTACAACATTATCTCATTCTCCAACACCCATTGGAAGGGAGTTGTAAACCCCTAATCTCATTTACTAACACTCATCGGAAGGGATCTCCTACCCCTAAAATGATTTACCAACTACCACTAGAAGAAAGCTTTGAATCCCTAACTCAAGGCTCCAACCCTTAGGTCGTTTGTGAACCACGTTTCATAATGTTTCATACTGGATTAACCTGACTCAAAACATCAAACCTGTAGGCCACTTTTCATCATATTTTTAGATTAGATGCACTTCCATCATTTAAGCCTAATATCAAATAACACTTATGAAACAAATCACTGTATCAAATCACTCAATCAATGAACCAATTGAATCATCAAAGTAGTAGTTGAATCTTAATAAACCAACGGAACTAGATCATAAATTAGATCATGTCATTGCAAATCCTGATCAATGAAAGTACAAGTTACTCTTATGAATCATACCTTTGTATGTACACACTTCTTGTGAAGACTACCTATGTAGAAATCTCAAAATACTAAAAAACTAAGTCTAAATCATTATCACATTGAATCAATCAATAAATCACATACTGAAACCATCACAGGTCACTAAACCAAATACCTATCACCACACGTGGCATCATCACCAGTCAACATGCCACTCCATAAACAATTCAACCCAACCAACACTGTTAAACATATATTATCATAAGAGAGACTTCATTGACAGACAGAAAAAAACATAACAAAATAAATCAACCATCATTATCAACTCATACTACAAACCCTAATATTTATACATGAATATTACAAAGAACATCTGTGTATGTACGCACTTCTCATGTTTGACACCTGCGTACATATTCTAAAGTTTCGTAGAATGTATACATGACTACCGAGAAGCAGATCCATGTATGTATGTGACTTCTCAGAGAGAAACATGCGTCTATATTTATAATCACTAAATGGTTGCTTCGGTGCAATCACAACACACACTTCACAAGACTTACTATCACACATTCATGTTAGGGTATCATTACCATGAAAAATTTATCATTGTTAGTCATAGTCATAAAAGATGAAGCAAGCATATTCATTAGTCTCTACTATTATTTTAGACCTATCAGATCTAAACCTCTTCCCTGTTCCTTGGTGAACACCTATTTCAAATGAAAGAATTCATCAGTAAACCACAACTTTCACACACTAACACTTGATCTCCATCTCCTTATATATCTTAGGCCTTGGCCAATACCTTAGGCCAATCCTTTAGTAATGTCAATGGTATTCTTTGACGGGTTCAAATATCCATTGTCGAATTCAATACTATGGGCCAATACGATTACAAAGACCCATGGTATTCCAATTACCATGGTATGGAATATGTACACGACATTTATTCACCATACCTACATATGTATGTGACCTTTCTTCATAGGACCCACATATACTTTCCCAAACTTCGCTTTTATCATTCCTATGTCTCTAAATTGATATTCCTTTGTCCATTCTCTCTGTCACATTTGTACCAACCTGAATTCTACCATCATGTTGACATCTTAATCAAGTAGGTTTCCATCAAGGACAACACTTTAGTCATAATTCCAACAATCTCCCCCTTTGGACTTGATGGAAACCACTTTGGTGTTTAGTCACCACCACATGTAAATACTTGTAAACATACAAAGTTTCTCTCCCAAATCACCAAGATTATCTCCAAGAATTATTCTTCAAACACCAAGATTCTCTCCCCCTTTGACATCAAGGGAAAAGGGATTACCAAATCTTAATGAAGACTTCATGCTCCCTTTTGTAGTGATAAGCATTGTAGAAATAATATGTTGAATATGAATACTATATACTAACCATGCTCCCCCTGAGCATATGTTGAATCTTCAAAAGTACATGACTCTATGACTCAACCAAATATGGCCTTTCCTATCAACAAGGACTCATGCTTACATCAATCACCCATGATAGTGGGGTTACATATTTGACTCAACATTACATAAGATGCCCAAAATAATGGGATTGCATACATAATTGGATTGACCCCAATAGTCCAAACATTACTGAATTCTATAGTTATTGCATCATGGGTCTTTACATGACCTTTAAATAAAGACAAATATTACATTTATAACCAAAACCAAACACCTCAATAGTAAGGTAGCAAGACCATGATAGTCATCAACAACCATCATACATCATATAGGAACCTACAAAAATAATATCAATCAATTGTAGCAACAAAATAAGATTGTTCCATAGAGATCTATTATCAACTCATCCTATTGACCTCATATCATCAAGATCAACATGCTCTTTCCATTTGTAGGAAGAGCCATAATCTGCTTACATCAAAGACATATAGATCTTTTGAAGCACAACAACATATCTCTTTAACTTAACTTCACTATGTGCAACTTTAACCAGCATCCAAGAATTCATAATCACTAACAAAAACATATGGGTCTTAAATAGTAACAACCATATGTCATCAATAATCTATATACTTATCATGAACATCATCATGCAACATGGAATGGTCAGGAATTCATAATGCCAACAATGCACTATTATAGAAAATGCCCCCCTTGAACACTGAGTTTGTCCCACTATTTCTTCATGTCAAAGAAAGATACGTGACTGTATAGATCAAAATTCACATATATACGCAACTATCCTTCATAAGGACAACGTACAAAAAGTAAAATATGAATTTTAATAACCATAGCTTCCCCTGAGCCTATATTGTATGTTCCTATTTGTTGTTGCTACATTAGATGCACTATCAGTAATATAAGAAACATGAATATAAAAAAACCATGGGAATCATCATCAAGATATACATATGTATAGCTCCCCCTGAGATCATACATCAGTGATGATAATCTTATCCTTCTCTTCTTGATGTCATGTAGATCACTTCACTTTTGTAGTTACTATGAGAAGTATTATTTTTAAGAACAATGTAATGTAGTGATGACCATCTTCTTTTATTCTAAGTCTAAAGAAGAGGAAGTATCCTCCTCATTTCTACCGGCATACATTTATTTAAACACGTATAATTTGTCTAGATTTATGTATCCTCTTGCTATGACTTATCTAGTTTCTTCATCTATAACCTTGCATTTGGTTGAACACAATTACATTTCCTTTATTTTCCATTTGACCTACACATAGTATATTATTATTTAGCCCTTGAACAAATAAAGTATCAACTTCTCTTCTATACTATTAATTTTGGTTCTACCTTTTCCTAAAACTTTTGCTAGAGAATTATTTCTAAGAATAACTTTAGCATCTTCATTATTCTTGGGAGACTCAAACTTATTCTTATCCCTATCATGTGATGAGAGAATCCATTGTGTATGTACCATTCATCTTCATCTTCAAACCAATAGAGGGCAAGACCAAACCTTATCCGTTCTTCTTTCTGATTATTATGAGAAATTGTGGTGGATCCATCTTTCTCATGTCTTTTGACATCAATATTCTTATATGATTGTTTTCCATGTTGTATGTGGTGATCTATTTATTTATTCCTACATTATTTTGCTACATTCCCAAATTCGCTACAAGCACAACATCTTATATGCCTAGAAAAGGGAGCACAGGAATCATAATATTTTTGTTTCATATTCCTTCTATTGCAATCAATATATTTGTGATGAAATATGTTTCAAGTAAAACACTATCCCTTAAAGAAACTTGAGTACCTACTAAGAATGTTATCCAAAATATTAGTACTATCTTGAAATCTTAAGTGTTTATCCTTTTCTTCTAATTTAACTTTTAGAATGTTTACCTCAACCTCCATTCTTTGGTATTGTTCTTCCTTTACTTGATACTACTTCCTCATTCCTTCTTAAACCTTTCTTCCTTCTTCCAATTGCTCCTTTAATTTGATGATCCCTTTCTTCAACCCATTATCTTCTTCTTCAAATACTTCAAGTAACTCTTCTTTTTGTTTGTTTAGATTTTCTAGAACTGCTCTTAGAGAGACGATCTTAGCTTCAAGTCCTTCAAAATATTGTTTAGATTCTACTGTAACATGATCCTTGTTATCATATGCCTGCAACTTATCCTTAAGATTAATAATCCTTTTCAAAGAAAGATTGAGTTTTCTTCTAAGATGAATAGCTTCCTCTAATATGTCTTCTTCTGAATCAGTAACTTGATTTGACATAACATACTTATCTTTTGTTACATCATTATTTTGTTTAGAAATAAGGTTACTTGTTGGTTCTTCTGTTGAACAATATTCCTTTGTTCTTCCTTCATGAATTTCCTGAATATTATCCCATACTTCCTTTGCAATTTCATAGTGCATAATATTTCCTATTGTTGAATTAGGTATGTTACGAAAGATCTCATTTAATGCTACATTATTCTTTCGTAATTATTCACCTGATGGAGGAGTTTCGGTTTAACCATTAGATAAAATTCCAAACATCAGATCCTATGTTCATAAACTTAGACTTCATTTCTTCTTTCCATTCTTGATAATTATCATTACTTAGCATAAACGTACCTGTATTGTACATTACTTCTAACTTGCCTTGTTCTTCTTGTTCTAGGGTCATCATTTTTGAATCTATTATCCTTCCTCTTGCTCCCTTCCTCTCATTCCTTCTTCCTACCCCTTCCTCTTCCACTCTCTCTATCCTTCTCTCCCTCTCCTCTCTCCCACTACCTCGATCCCTCTATCTCTCTCCTCTATCCTCCTCCCTCCCTCCCTTTGTCTTCCTCCTCTACCCCGCTGCCTCCCTCCCTCTGTCTCTCTCCTCCTCTCTCTATCCATCCCCCCCACCACTCGCTCCCTCTTTTCCTCTCTTTCCTTCCACCTTCCACACCTCCCCCCTCCCCCTCACCTCTCTCTCTTTATTCCTCATTGCCCTGACGTCCATCCTCTTTCCTTCTCCCTCTGTCACTCCATCTCCCCCTCTCTTCTTCTCTATTCCTCCCTCCCTCCATCTCTCTCCTCTCTCCTCCTCCTTGTCTCCCTCCCTCCATATCCCTCCTCTCTCCCCTAACTCCCTTCCTCTGTATCTCTCCTCTCTCCTACTCCATCCACCCCACCTCTCGCTCCCTCTCTTCCTCTCTGTCCCTCCTCCTTTCCCACCTCCCCACATCTCCCTTCGTCTCTCCCTATCCCCCCACCTACTTCCTACCCACTCATCACCTGCCCCAACCTCCCTCCTCTCTCCTTCTCTCTCCCCCACTACTCGCTCCCTCTCTTCCTTTCCCTCCCCCTTCCTCACCCCTACTCTCCCCATTTCTCTATCCTTCTCTCTGTCTCCTCTCTCCCCCCTGCCTCCCTCCCTCCATTTCTATATCCCTCCCTCTCTCCCACCCTCCATACCTATCCTCTCTCCCCTACCTCCCTCCCTCAGTTTCTCTCCTCTCTCCCGCTCCCTCCCTCTCCCTCTCTCCATCTCCCCCACTTTCTCCCTTCCTATCTGAGCACCCTCCCCCATTATCTTCCCTTGCCTCCC
>APFE030646101.1:0-16286 GCA_000404065.3 Pinus taeda
TTGACGAGGAAGGAAAAATTATATTGGAACAGGAAGCAGTCATAGAAACAAGAACTCAACAACTACGAAATCGTTCAAATTCAGAGTATCTTATCAAGTGGAAGAACTTATCCACTGAATATTCCACATGGGAGGATGAGAATTTTATGCAGAAGTATCCAGAACTACTCAAGCGTTGAGGACAACACTTTTTTGAAGGAGAGGGGCATGTGGGTCCCTATAATACTAGTGATTACCCCATTACTATTGTAGTTGTATCCCTTATTAATATTGTTGTGCCCCTATTGTCCCCATATTGTTATTATTGTGCCCCATAGAATCCCTCTATTGTTATTTTGTGGCTTTATATTATTATTGCTAGGTCGGCTAGGTTATATTGTGACTCCTTAGACTCCTATATAAAGAAAGGAGGTTTTGTCGTTTGAATCATCAAAGAATTGTTCATTTATGTAATGTAAAGAAGGTTGCCCCCTCGAAGAGGCTGAATTCTAAGGCGTTGATCTATCTTTTCTATCTTTTCTTGAGCTGGTATCAAAGAAAACATTTCATACCCTTATATTGTTTGCAGTATTTGTTCCATAGACAGAATAGGGTAGATTTCCTTGTCTAGGGCACAATTTTGATTTCAGAAAACTACACACAGGTGGATTTCCCCAGACTTCTTCCTCACCACGACCAAATTTGACACCCACATTGAGTGCAACACTCTGTATATGATCCAGGCATCCAAAAAATTTCTTAACTCTTTCTGAATAAGGGGCTCAAGCACTATATGTACTTTCCTTAGCTTCTATTTGGATGGCCTAGCCCCTTCCTTTATTGGTATCACATGTTGGACGATTCATGTTTCATATGTCTTAAGCTCATTGTACATCCACATGAAGACATATTGGTACTGCTTGAATAAGAGGATAAATTATTTCCACTATTATGGTGTACAACAAGTACTAAGGTTGACATACTTTGGATCCTTTTCTATTCCCAAGTTAATCTGCTCATGCAACAATGTGAAACTGTACGTATTAACATTGAAAGGTCCCCAGAAATGATTTTTCAAGTCATACAACATTTCTAGTGATACCACACCTTTGGGAATGAGGTTAGCTTTGCTTGCAATGGCTAGATCCTGGAATTCTTTTTGATGCTCATCGTCATCGACCATTGCGTCTTTGAATACATAAATGTTTTTGATGAAGAACAATATTTGCTAGTTATAATAAAAAATGCGTAAATAGTGATATTGTCAGGGATAGAAGGATTATAAATAATTCCAACTGAAAAACCATCCATCAATGGTGACAACCTAGCAACAGAATTTTCCAATACATCCTCAATTGCGTTACGCATTCTTGGAACAAAAATAATATTGAAATTTTGGAAATGTGAAATAAGATGCAATACCTCCTATTGATAACTTCTAAGATGGGGTGACACATAATGTATACTATTACATACGTATCGTACCACAATTTATGAGTCAGTTATCGCTTTTAGGATGGAAAATTGAGGTAAATGGATTTTTGTAAGACCAAGATGAGTGCTTCATACTCTACAATGTTGTTCTTGCACTCAAATTCCAAGTTGCTATAGATCAAATGCTTTCTCTATATTAAGTCTGTTAAAACTCAACCAACTCCAGATCCCTCGTGTGTTCTGGAATGATCGAAGTACAAAGTCCAAATATCATATATAGAGGGATTGGAAACTACACTAGTATTGCTACAACTACTACTAACTGTACAATGTTCATTATCACCAGGTGGACTAGGAAGGAGCTCCAACTATGTAGTTGGTGGAACTAGGGTTGGTTGTGCAGGATAGCACCTGAGTTGAATTTCAAGGAAGAAATTTCCAAAAATTAATTTTTTGAAAGCCATTGGTTCATTATGTCCATCCAAGGGAGTGATAGTTCATTTTATATATCTATCTGATTCCACCTCGATCTAATTATTTTTCCCTTATATGGAAGCCACAAATGTGACTAATCTATGGAAAAGTACCCTTGTAGCTTGCTAGACCAGTCTCTGCTCATCAATACTCCATATGCTTTTGAAATTTCCACAATCACTATGTTCATACATTGGTGGCCCTGTCTGTCAGATGATACATGGATGATGACATATATGAGTTCAAAAATTGCATGGACATGAGTCCTGTCCAGTTGAATAATCCATGCATATGTTGTGTCCCATTTGGCATTGATTTTCTTCGAAACAAGTAATGTAATTGTGTTCACTGATTCACCAAAATCAACCAAGAAATTATGTACATTGAAATTAAATATTTCAAAAGTTAACAAGAAAGGTCGACAAAGAATATTCGTATCCATTGTTAATGCATTAAGTAGAGATTTGAGAGAACTAGAAGGCTTACAAATTGACGGGTTATAGGGTGGAAGATTCGAATATGATCATATGGGATTTCATGTTCAGCCTTGGGCTGAGAAAAGTCACCAAATTCAAAAGCATGACACAATCATATTGGTCTCTTTGCCTTTCAATCCAACTTCTTCCATTCTTTATCAGACACTCCCATTGGTTTAGTACCCATATCTACCGCGATCCACTGATATTTATCCACCGACAGACCCTCTATCTTGAGTTTCCACAAATCATAACTCTGACCATTAAATTTCTCGATCTTTATCTTTTCACTGCTTGCCATCTTCTTTCACCACTAGAATCGATCTCGTAGATCTCCCACTGAACAAGGTCTACCATAGGCCTCAGCGAAACCCCATAGAAAAAAAAGGCATCCCCTTGAAGCCAAAACAACTCTGATACCAAATGTATGTTTTAACCCTGTATGTAGATTACCTGCATACAAATTCTAAAATGCATAAAATAAACAATGTGAGAGAATAACACATAAAACACATATACACAGAGATTTTCCCTCTGATTTTTCATTATGTTCCTTTCAATTTTATAATACATATTTATACATGCTGAAGCATCCAATACCATGCACTGAAAACCATGTTGTCCAAAACCATGGACCGAAAACGATCGCGTCCAAAAAACATGTGCAAAAATCATGCACAAAACCATAGGTGGGTCTTCCCAACCTAACATAGGTTCCAAAACCAAAATTTTTCGAGGCGCTACCCTAGACCGCATAAAGTGGGGTTACTTGCACCCCTCAAACCCCCAGTTAACTACATGGGCTAGTCATGGAAAGAATATAACACAAACCAACATTCTCCCACTTGTTGTTTTCTTTCCACAGGGGGCCACATTAGAGATTAGTCATTTATCTATCCTTGCAAAGCCCATTGTTTCTCTACACCAAGAGAACCTCTTAGAGCTCATAGATTTTGTCAAATGCATCTGTAGTATTATTCAAAGTGTCCACCTTTGCCAAAAACAACTTTTTGTCTTCTATCATATCCCTCACAAAGTGATACTGAACATCAATGTTCTTTGTATTTGAATGATATGCAGGGTTCTTTGCCAAGAAAATTGCACTTTGGCTGTCATAGTCTATCCTTATAGCTCCCTGTACTAACACCATACTTGAACACAATCTCTGCAACCAAACTACTTCCTTTCTTGCATGAGTGGCTGCCATGTATTCTACCTCTGTAGTTGATAGTGCCACTATAGATTGTGTCTTACTCATCCAACTCACTGCACCTCCAAATAGGTTAAACACATACCCACTTGTAGATCTTCTCTAATCCAAATCTGTAGCCCATTCTGCATCAACAAAGGCACAAATATCCAACACTCTATCTAATCCTGGTGTTCCTTGGTAGCACAAACCATAATCACTAGTGCCACGCAAATACCTAAAAACCCACTTCACTGTTGTCCAATGCTCCTTCCCTAGTTTTGACATAAAACTGCTCAATACTCCCACTGCGTGTGCAATGTCTGGTCTAGTACAGACCATTTCATACATCAAGCTACCGACTTCACTTACATATGGAACATGGGACATGCCCTCTTCCTCTTCTTGTGCCTTGGGACACAGTTCAGCAGATAACCTCACACCTATAGGAATAGGAACCTTCACCGATTTACTATCCTGCATATTAAACCTCTGTAGTATTGTTTTGACATACTTCCTCTCATTTAACCAGAGCTTCCTCTTTTCCTGGTCTCTTTTAATTTCCATACTCAAAATGTATTTTGCAGCACCAAGATATTTCATGTCGAATTTGGAGGACAATTGGGTCTTCAAATACTGGGTAATTTCTTTGCCATTTCCAACCAGCAACATATCACCCACATACAAGACCAAATAAATAACACTGTCACCGATTAATTTAAAATACACATAGTGATCTGCTTTTCTTCTGGTGAACCCAAGTCCCCGTATAAATGTATCAAATTTCTGATACCACATCCTTGGTGACTGTTTTAACCCATACAAAGACTTCTTTAACTTGCATACCAGTTCTTTCTTACCCTTCACCGCAAAGCCTTCAGGGTGCTTCATGTAGATTTCCTCTTCTAGATCCCCATGAAGAAATGCTATCTTCACATCCATCTATGTTACCTCAAATTCAAAAGTAGCAACAATAGATAAAAGTAATCTAATAGACGTTATCTTGGCAACAGGAGAAAAAATATCACCATAATCAATTCCTGGCACTTGGGAATAACCTTTTGCTATCAACTGAGCTTTGTATTTCTCCACCTTTCCTTCTGCATTTGTCTTCTTCTTGAACACCCATTTGTTGCCAATGGGTTTCCTTCTAGCCGACAAACTCCACCAGATCCCAAGCCTCACTTTTGTGCAAAGATGCCATTTCATCAACCATGGCCTCCTTCCAGAGTTTTGCATCCTCTAAATCTATTGCTTCCTTCATAGTTCTGGGATCATCATCAGTAATAGTTAAAGCAAAATTTGAACAGAAAGCAAATGGACTATACCTTTCTGGTTTCCTTCTTTCTCGAACTGATCTTCTAACACCAGATGTTTGCGGCTCTTCATCTTTTGATTCCTCCTCTACTATAGAGTCTGATTCTTCCTCCTTTAGCTCAAACTCTATCTTTTCAGGTTCCTTTGGTTGGTCTTCATGTTTAATAACATCTTTTACCTCTTTGAACACCACATCTCAGTTGTACACAACCTTCCTTAATATTGGGTTCCAAAATTTATAACCCTTTAAACCATCCCCATACTCAATAAAGATACACTTTTTAGATTTACTATCCAACTTGGTTCATTTCTCCTTTGGAACATGTACAGATGCATCACATCCAAATACCCTCAGATGTGAAAGAGAGGGTTTCTTACCAATCCATACCTCTTGTGGAGTATTATCCTCAAATGCTAATGAAGGTGACCTGTTGACGAGGTAACATGCAATATCCACTACCTCAGCCCAGAATTCCTGTCCTAACCCAGCACCACTGAGCATGCTTCTTTCCCTTTCCATCAACGTCTTTTTCATTCTTTCTGCAACTCCATTTTGTTGAGGTGTATATGGAGCAGCCTTTTGCCATGCTATACCACACTTCTTACATAATTCTTCAAATTCCTTGCTGTAAAAATCTCCACCATTATCTATCTTCAACACCTTTATCTTCTTCTCTGTCTGATTTTGCACGAGAGCCTTAAATTATTTAAACTTGTCAAAGACTTCAGATTTCTTCTTAAGGAAATATATCCATGTATTCCTTGAAATGCCATCTATAAATGATACATAGTACACATACTTACATAGTGATGGAAGCTTCACAGGTCCAAACACATCACTATGCACAATCTCTAATGTCTGTTTCGCCCTCTTACTACCAGAGGGGAAACTCACCCGATTCAGCTTCCCATATACAAAATTTTCACAAAAATAAGAATCCAGAGAACTATTACTCATACCTTCTACCATAAATTTACCATGAAGTATTCAAAGGCCCTTCTCTCCAATATGTCCAAGCCTTTGATGTCACACCATGGTCTTCTATCCAAAGACCACTATATTTTCTGCTCCATTTTCAGGAATCACAAAACTGTTGAACCCATCAACAACCGTGCTAGCTTGTAGCTTGTACAAAGTTCTAATCCAAACTCCTCACATCAATATCAGTGCTCCTCAAACCATCTTGCAGGTATCCTTCTCGAACACTATTTTTACACCTGCATCGTCCAGCTTACTGACAAAAATCAAATTTCTAGCCAATGCAGGAGTATGCAGAATACCTGGAAGTGGTCTAACCCTTCCACCTTGCAAATTCAACTTTACTTTTTTGCGACCAGTGATTCTAGCCTTCTTGTCATCCCTCAAGAAGACATCACCACCATCACATTTCTCATACTCATAGAACCACTTTCCATGGGGAGTAAAGTGAAAGGATGCACCTGATTCAATCAACCATGCCTCATGATCTACATGTGTACTTGAAGAAGCCAAGTACACGTCCGCACCTTCATTTGAGGTGGTTTTCACCTCTGCAAAAGGAGCATCATCATATCCCTTTCCTTTCTCAGGAGATTTAGATTTACAGTCACTTTTGTAGTGCCATTCCTTTCCACATTTGCAGCACACCACCTTTACAGGTTTTCTTGGAGATTTAGATCTCCCACTCGATGAATTAATTTTGTTTCTGTTTTGGGATTATCCTCATACAGACAAGGCATCACCATTCTGGCTTTCCATATTTTTCCATCTCATCTCCTCCATTAGCAAGGATGATACTATTTCATTAAACTGTAAGGTAGTTGCATTGCTACCTATTGCAATAACTAGACTATCCCACAAATCTGGTAGAGAACAAAACAAACTAATGCGCTTATCTTCATCTGAAATTTTAATATCAATAGATGCTAACTGAATTACCACGATATTAAATGCATTTAGATGCTCTATCACCGAGTCTTCATCTTTGATCCTCAGGTTATACAACCTTTTCTACAGGAACAATTTATTTAAATTGGTACAAAGTTCCTAACTTTTCCCACAAATCTTTCATCGTAGCTTCCCCTGATACATTTAGCAATATTGAATTTGAGACACACAATCGTATTATGCTCTTTTCCTTCTGATCCAACTTCTTCCATTCTTCATCGAACACTCTCGTTGGTTTAGCACCCAAATCTACCATGATCAACTGATTTTTATCCACCAATAGATCCTCCATCTTGAGTTTCCACAACTCAAAATTCTGACCATTAAATTTCTTGATCTCTATCTTTCCACTGCTCGCCATCTTCTTTCACCACCAGAATAGATGTTGCAGATCTCCCACTGAACACAGTCTACCATAGCCCTGAGCGAAACCCCTTAGCAACAAAGGCATCCCCTTGAAGCCAAAACAGCTTTGATACAAAATGTAGGTTTTAACCCCATACAGAAATTACCTGCATACAAATTATAAAGCACATAAAATAAACAATGCGAGAGCATAACACATAAAACACATATACACAAATATTTTCCCCTGGATTCCAAAACCAGGACTACCAGCTTGATTTTTCGTTATGTTCCTTTCAATGTTATAATACATATTTATACATGCCGAGGCATCCAATACCATGGACTGAAAACCGTCACGTCCAAAACCATGGACCAAAAACCATCACGTCCAAATAACATGTACGAAAATCATGCACAAAACCATAGGTGGGTCTTCCCAACCTAACATAGGTTCCAAAACCAAAATTTTATGGGGTGCTACCCTAGACCCCATAAAGTGGGGTTACTTGCACCCCTCAAACCCCTGAGTTAACTACATGGGCTAGTCATGGAAAGAATATAACACAACCCAACAAGGTGCAATGAATGTTGTAATCTTGACCAAAAGATTAGGTGATCGCGTGAGTGGGGTTATCAACCATAAAATATTGGATTCCCTCCATCTAGCACTAGAAATGTTGATGGTCTTCAACCCACCAATATTTATGAGATCTCCTTGATGTGAAGTCCCAATTACACTTGACACCATTTGATGTAGGACTCCCATCTAGTATAAATGCTTGGATGTCAAATTATTAAATATTTTACTTGGCTATAACTTCCAGAAAGAAAAAGGGGTGCAAAGATATCTTTGAAAAGTAAGGGGTTGTGCTTGGTGAGTGTTCAGTTGCAACTATGTCAAGGCTATTCCACTACATAGGGGGAATAAAATTGAGCCTCTAAGTGAGAGGTAATAGTACCACCCAAGAAGAGACACACATGAACTAGAAGGGTCCATCTAAGACCCAGTGGAATAGTCCAAAGTGGATGTGACAGTTGTTACAACAAACAAAAAAGGAAATGTTTGTCTAATATCCTGTAGAATAGTCCACAAGTATGGGAAAATAATAACAACAATTACAACACATTCTCAATAAGATAAGTGCCAAAATAATAGAAATAGTTCAACTATCTTAGCACATGTGAAAGAAAGCATGAAATATAAACATCCACAGAATAGTCTTACAAACATTCATAGTTCATGCATTAGGAACGTGTTGGCCTTGTAGGCTTCTATTATTAAGTAAAAGTTCCAAGACACATGTTTACAATGTACATCACTAGCCCCAATATTGGAGCATTGGAGCCACTCCTTGCTCCTCAAAGAGCTATTTAATATCTCTAATGCCTTGTGGGAGGAGCCAAGGTGAAAATTCCTTTGCTCATACAATGAGGAGTATATAGAACAAACAGTGACTCGTATACTACCCTCATGACTATTTTACTTCCTATGAAATTCCATCTTACATGACTCTTTACATTCCATGTGTGTCTTTTGGACTTCCACATTACAATACATTTGAACACATGATACCAAATGTTATGAAACTAGCTCACAAATTAAAAGAAGAAATATATCAATGAGTTCAAAATTAGCCCCTTCGAGGGGGAAACCTTGTTTACATTACACAAATGAATAATTATTCCATAATACAACTATCAAGACCTCCTTTATATATATATATATAAGTTTAACAAGTCACAATATAATCAGAGCCTACATAACAATAATATTGTAAGGGAACAACAATAACAATAGTGGGGCTTCTATGGGTTACAATAATAACAATATGGGGACTGCATGGGCACAACAATATAGTAAGGGGTTGCACTAATAATGGTAAGGGGCTACACTAGTAGTATAGGAACCTAACAAGTGGGGTAGGTTGAGGGAATGGACATTAGGAAAGATAATTACGCATTTTTGGATATCAAGGGAGGGTGGGATTCTACGCATTGTTTGGTTCCAATATCTAGGGGAAGAACTTGAGGCTTGAAGATGTGAAGTGTGTAGTTCAAGGCAGGTTGGTGAACATAACTTCACAATTCTAGAGGTCAAGGTTGGGAGTCAGGGACAAGAATTACGTAGTGAAGAAGCCCTAGGAGAAAGGGTCTGCACATTATGCAATATCAAGTAGCAAGGTCACAACATAGAGGGTTGATACTGCACAATGCGTAGTTCAGTTGCCACCTAGTGAAATTAAGTTTCTTGGTCGGAAATAATTTCCAAAAATTGCTATGTGTGGGATAGGTGATGAACTATGATGAACCTTGACAGTGATCACATACTTAGCATACTTTGATGACATAGAAACATAGATCATTCAAACATATGAACAAAGCATTTCCCTCCATGTGACTTCCTTACAGCAAGATATGAGAAGTGCGACACTTAAGATAGACTTTAGGAGGACCATGACAACACTTGCACGACAGTTATCAAGACTTTGTGTATGGATGCGACAAATGTTTACATAGTTACAACAACTTATACACACAAAGAAAAATATTTGAAACCATCATAATAGGCTTGCAAACATTGTGCAACAACCAAACATGTCAAAAGATGGTAGTTAACCTTAACTGCAAAAGGGAATAAAGTGTTGCAAGAGGGCTCATGGAGTAAGCTATAATGTTTTAGTTGAATCTCGGAGTACCCACAGTAATAACACGACAACTATATAAAATACTAAGGAAGGCTTCAAAATTGAGTGTAAGCCAAAATTTTGGAGGTTGTTGTAGGAACTACAACATGTAGAAATAATTCACATAATCTAAATGTTCACAATACTAGCAAGAAAACAGTGAAACTTCTGAAATGATTTTTATAAAACCGGACATACGTTTTTGGAAAACCAGATTACAGTTGTCAAACTGCAGGATTTTCAGTATCACAATAATTGTTGATAGTGTTATTTTTTTTCCTTTTTCGATTTTCACTACATGTTACTATTCAGGGTGTGAAATGTGTTTGTAAATTTTTTTTGATTAAATAGTAATTAAAAAATAGAAAAACAAATGTTTCGAGAAATAGAAGAAATAGTTTAAAAAAAAACTCAAAATTTGGAAACCAGATACTCCACATATGAAAAAAAATTAAATGTGAATCTTTTTGATAATGAAAACTAGCTTACAGGCTTTCAACAATTGTATCCACTACTATACAAATTTCATTTAGAGGTAATTTCATTTATGTTCCCAATTATGTGTCGATCCATCCATTCACCAAAAGGTTGCTAAGTCATTAATGTCATTGTGCCATGTACAAAATGAGGAAACCACACTCCACACAATGAAAGTTTTTTTTTTTTTTCTCTTCTTCCTCTACTCCTATATAACGCAATTTTGTAATTCCACCACTTTTTTATATTCATTATATGCCTCTCGAATTGATTATAATCACCAATAATGTTGAGAAATGGAGGGTATCTAGATTAAGGTGATTTCTCTTTACTTTGATAACTGCTTGTGATGTTATTTTAAATTTAACTTGATGTACTTGAAATTAGCTTCACTTGATTGTTGTAGTGTTTTTATCATCAAACAATCACCAAACTATGAAGATAAATAGAACAAGTGGAGACAAGATATAACATGCTAGTCAGGCCCAAAACCTATCCTAGATAAGAAAACCAACAATAATTCTTCTCTTTTTATAGAATATTCAAATGATGAATTCCAATACCTTTAGACTCAAGACTAGGACCCCTCCAAGGCCAATTCAAACTTTCTTTAGATGAGTTCCTTTTCCATGAAATTTAACCCTAGTCAAATAACTTCAAAACTTTTGATTTCCACATCTATTTCAGAATTTTGGCTTCTACTTCAAGTCTACAACTTTTCAACCTCTACTGTAATTTTGGTTTTTACACATGTGAGTGGATTTTAGGAATAGTTATGTCCATTAGGTCACTTGCTTGTATTTATTATTTCTTTTTACTAATTCGGCTTCTTAAATTGATCCTTTTGACACAAAAAATTTCTCCTTAATATGATTGCAATTCAAACTTTTCTGCGATAAAATGATGCCCTAATTCCTTTGCAAGTGGAAGGGAATGGATGTAAAAGTCTTAGATTTTGGTTCTTATTGTTTTTTATCCTTCCTTTTCTCTTCACCCTTCTTCTTGCATAGATCGAAATTGCTTCTTTTTTAAAAGAGGTCGAGTTCTCTTTATACATAATTTTCCTAGGAGTGTGAATTGTCCATAATGAGGTTGACGTATTTACAGGTCGACTTGTTCTCTTATAGGCTGACTTGGGCTTTGAGGGACTATTGACACAATTTTGACTCAAATAAATTATTTTGACTTGATAAAAAAATCCTAATAGGGTCTAATACATATGACAATGACTTCTTTGACTCGTTGGCTCTATGACAAAGACTAGAAGCACACAATGGGTGCTTGACCTAAAAGAAGATAGACCTAGGGCATGAAACCCATGCTATAAAAATAACAATAGTAATTTTATTTTCTCTTTTACATCAAATGCGTAAAATGAATAGTACATAAGCTATTGTGAAGACTGAACCTAGTTACAAATTTCAACAAGTAATACTTCAGCCACAACATTATTATTATTTTTTTCAATTGGTAAAACTTATTATTAGATAATGCTACTTAATTTATTTTTATGATTTTTAGGTTATTGTTGTTTAATAAAAGATTTCATTGTGTGGGCATAAAGATTTATTATGGGGTTAACGCAAGAAATTCTCTACAAAATGAAACAAGTTTCTACATATAGCACGAGTTATATAAATAATTAATTCCGTAGATGCATTTGTTCCTCACATAGCATCCACAGACTCACAAATACTTCCTCACTGAGTAAGTCTTTACAAATACTCATTTACAATTGACTATTTTAACTTTTATGATTTACAATATAAGCTTTAATATGGATTTTGCATAAGAAAAATATCCTCTTAATAAAACAAGTTTCTATCTTCATAACATGTTCATTGAATATATCCTCCTCACTTTATTTTTCTTCTTATTGCAATTGCAAAACCAAGGTAGAGTACTCTCTGTTGACACCAAAAAAAGTAATCAACCATTTGCTAATTTTGTTTGCATTGAAATTAGTTATATCATCGAATTGCATTGTGTGTGATTGTTTCAACCTCTCCAAGTCAGAAATTAGCTTCTCATTCGCAATTAATCTAGATTCATATGTAATAAATGTATTGTCTAAATCCTAAACAATCACCACCGCCTTGAGATACACATATACTATTTGATTTTCTATTCTCCACACTCAGAAATAATGTATTCCAATGCTTTGATTTTCCCAAACCATGCAACCTTGGTCTACCTCATCCGATCAGCATTAGGTAGCCCTTGTTTATCTATTTTTAGTTCAGAGAGTGAATAAAGATTCTGATTGAAATATAATAGGTCATTGTCTACGAATTCCATGTCTCCCTCCAAATCACTTTTGACCAATTTGAAACAAGACCTAGTTCTCTTCTTTAAATGTCATATATCAAAAGAAACTTGCCATGTAGATTGAATAATACACAATTATTTAGATATATTACTAATGATATATGATTTCACTGAACTTATGAATTTAATAGTTTTCTCAAATCTATTAAATCCCCTAGGACTAGAAATTTCCAGTGGCAGTGCACTTATTGCCAATGATGACTTTAGTAAAGGACTTGAGCTCAAGGTATATTTCAGCTCTTTTATTTTTTTCCTTCAGCTTCATATTTTATGCCTATCATTCATTAACATAATTCACATGTTCTTCATGACAAACTTGATGTAATTTCATTAACCATAGCATTACAATAGAAGACAGATCAACATTCAATTGTGCTCGATAAATAACCTTTCTGTCAGAAAGTTGTATCCTTTCAATATACAATCTCTTACCACCCTTATCATAATTTTCATCCTATAATATGGAAAAATTTCCATTGAAATTAATGTCCTCTTAACTAATTTCCTTCGTTACTCTCCAATTTTCTTGCAAATAAGTACTGACCCAATAATTAGTACAATGTTATCAACTTCCATGTCTACCACTTGTTCAACTATCTTTGTTTTAGTCATACCCTTAGATCTAAATAATTCAACTATGTGTGATGTTTTTGGGGCTACTCTACAATGATGATCTTCATCATCCTCGTCACATGATAGCCTATCAACAATTAGTTTTTAGCTTCCAACAATTCTTTTTCTTATTTTGCTAGCAGACAAAGTCACTCCAACATTGCATGTGAAATATTTAATTTTCCCTGTAGGTTTTGTGCATATTTGATTAGATATTTCTCATGTCCTGATAATATTTTTCTCAACAATATTTTGATCATATACTAGTGTTTTTTGATCTTTTGTTGATACACTATGACTTTCCTAACTCCTCTATTAAGTCCTTTAGTAGCTTCAAATTCACTTAAGTCAAAATCATCCAAAGTCTTTGCAAAAAAAGGAGCATGAGACATATTCTTCATAGTTACTTTTCCAACAGTAATAAGAAAATAAATAAATTGTCTCTTCTTTTTCTATTCAAATATAGATATCCAATAACAATATTGTCTATAGAGTTCAACAACAAAATACCTACCTAGAACAATCATTGGCTAAATAAATGACCTATCTCCAAAACCATAATTTCATATAACCGTATTTCTTTCGCTTTCCTCATATTCCAATTCTCCAAGTAGGAAAGCCTCAGCCTCTATAGATATTCAAGAAGGTTCTTGTCAAATTACCATGCAATACACTTGTCTCACAAACACATCTTGAATTAAATAAAATTTTAAAGAAGCTTCGTGCATCCACAATATAGGATACCAAAACCGCATTGATTCCTTGTAAAACTTGAATATAGGATTATTTTATGAAACCAACTCACTAAATAGAAGAAAAGATGGACTAAAAACTTAGAAATTATTCTCTTCGAGGGGGAAACCTCCTTTACATTACATAAATGATAAATTTTTGAATGATACAAATGATAAGACCTCCTTGGTATATATAGGGGTCTAAGGGGTCACAATATTATTAGAGCCTACAAATCAATAATAAAGTAAGAGAACAACAACAACAATAGTGGGCTTCTATGGGACACAATAATAACAACATGGTAGATACATGGTCACAAAAATAACAATACGGGGCTACACTAAGAAAAACAATAAGGGGAATATACTAGTATTATAGGGACTGAACGTGCCCCTCTCCGTCAGAAAGGTATTGTCCTCGATGCTTGAGTAGTTCCAGATGCTTCTGGTTAAAATTATCATCCTCCCATGTGGAATATTCAATGGGTAAGTTCTTCCACTTAATGAGATACATTGAAATTAATTGATTCCATAGTTGTCGGGTTCTTGTTTATGTGATTCCTTGAGGATCAAATATGATTCTTCCTTATTCATCAAGTTTTGGAAAGATTGTTTAAATGTGGATCTTATCAATGATAACCTTCTTTAATCATGAAGCATGTAAAACTAGGTGTACTCGGGAAGATGCAAGCAAATCCAATTTGTATGCCATAGTACCAATATTTTGCAACACCTTTTGTGGACCATAGTATTTGGGTGATAATTTTTATCCTTCTTAGCTTGCTTGAAGGACATTTGTTTGTATGGTTGTATCCATAAAAATACCCAGTCACCTACATCAAAACTTCTTTCATTGTGATGTTGATCTACCTATTGTTTCATTCGATTCTACACCAAAGTGAGGTTAACCTTTAAGAGTTTTAGAACTTATTCTTAATGCTCGATGTGATCTTCTATGACTTGAAGCATATAATTTTCCATTAAATATGTTGCGATGGATGGTGGATGATATCCATAAAGTACCATAAATGGGCTCATTTTTGTTGCAGTATGGAAGGAAGTGTTATACCAACATTCATCTAGAGGTAACCACTCGATCCATTGTGCCTGTTTATCAAATACAAGGCAACGAAGATATCCTTCCAAACTTTTTTTCACTATCTCATGTTTCCCATCATATTGAGGATGATAAGATGAACTGTAAGATAATTGAGTACCAAGACAAGAAAATAATTATGTCCAAAACATTCCAGTGGAAATGGGATCTTTGTCACTTATAATAGTATTTGGTTTTCCAAGTAGTTTTTGAATTGTTTCGATAAATTTCATATGTTGAAACATGTACCTAGGTTCAGTCCTCATAATGACATGTAATTATGATTTTGTCTAATCAGATGTAAAGAAGAAATATAAAATTATTATATTGACTTGCTTCATGGGTTTGATGGGCAACAATTTTTTTATTATTTTATTTTATTTTAATTTTTATTTTTTATTGAAGACTCCCATTGCGAGTCTTTAGGAATTATCTTTCATCTAGACATAAAATGATAGAGTCATTGTCATGTAATGACATCATGTTACACTTTGTAAAATGTCAATATTGTATATGTAAAGTATCCTCCAAGACCTTGTTAGTTATTCTCTTCAAGTTGGCCTACAACAATGAAAGAACATGTAGAAGACGTTGGTATAACCTCTAGTGATGATGTCGGCCTAAAGGACATGTCTGTAGGTGTATATATATAGCCACACTCAGCCTCAATTAGAGGCAAACAACTTGAATTTCATTTGATCAAGTGGAAGTGTGAAGAAGAGGTGAGCAAGTGTGAATAAGAAGTCTACAAAGAGAAGTGAGAAATATTTAGGAAAAGGGTTTCTTCTATGGAAACAAAAGAGATTCTTTCGGGCATAGAAAATTTTTTTCTTCTGGGAAAATGAAGAAGGGATTTTCTTCTGGGGAAACAAAGGAAGCTTCTTCATGGGAAGTGAAGGAGGTTTCTTATTGAACACTTGTTTTGGGTAACTGAGATAGAGATTTAGAGATCGAGATTATCTAGAGGAAGAAAGTGAAATCATGGAGACCGAGTTTCTCTAGGAGAATTTGAGAAGATACAGTGTGAATTTTACAGACCGAGTTTCTCTAGAAGTGTAGGTTTTGACCCCGTACAGAAATTACCTGCATACGAATTCTAAATCACAAGAAAATAAAAATGTGAGAGCATAACCCATAAAACACATATACATAGAGATTTCCCACTAGATCTCAAAACCAAGACTACCAGCTTGATTTTTCATTATATTCCT
>APFE030646120.1:0-13240 GCA_000404065.3 Pinus taeda
TTTTGAATTTTGTATATTTTATTTTATTGAGTTTTTATTCATCCTTTTGAAAATTTCTAAAAAATTTCAATCATTATGTTTAAAAGAAATTAGATGAAAAATATCATATGAATTCGAAAATTTCAAGCTCATATGCCATTGGATAGGGGATTCATTCAAAAATCCAACATGATCAACTCCGCCACCTAAAGAGAAATTTTGACTTAAATATGCCAAGTTACAAAACAATGTTGCAAATAAATTTGCAAAAGGGGAGCTAAATCTCTGCTTTTTAGGCTCTTGACAGTTCAATCAAGTGTTCAAAATGCTTGATCAAGTGCTTGAAAAACATTTTAAAATAAGTCGATCAAGGGTTTAAGAAACCCTCTATTGAGCCCTTAACGTGGTTCAACAAAGAGTCGATCTACCTTTAAGGCTCGATCTAGCCTATCACTTGATTTAGCTTTAAGGCTTGATCTAACCTACAGCTTGATCTAGCTTTAAGGCTCAATTAGGCTACTTTTTTTGAATTTTGCGCTTAGGTTGTATTGGCGGGAAATTTCAAAAACATGGCTTGATAGAACCCATTTCTTGATCGAGCCACTAGCTTCATCAATCTCCTAGATAACCTTAGGTTACACAAGATCGATAGCTGATTTATTTTAATGCTCAATCGAGCTATCCTTAAACCCTCAAACAACTCAACCAAGCACTTAAACTTGTTGAATCAAGCTACCGTTTTTCACCCAAAATGCATCCTCGCTTGCCAAAAAGTGTAACCTTACTTCTCACACACACACATAATGTTTTTTAGCTTTGAACATGACACCTAATTTTTCACATGATTTGCACTTTTCCGAAAACTAAATTAATAATGTCAGAGAAAAGTAGTAAAACTTATAAATAATTAGCGTTTCCCTCTTAGCAAAATAAACAACATAATTTACATCATAGTATTTGAGTGATTATTGTTCAAACATAGAAATAGTTACCCTCTCCCTTAGTAACTCTTAGTAAACTAGACAATATAATTTGCATCAGAGCATTTGAGTGATTATCCACCCATTACAAGTTTAAAATTATGATTAAGGGAGAAAAAAATTTAAAATTAAAAAAAAAACCACATTACAGAACTCATCAAAAGGCTATGAGACTTTCCAGAAAATAACAAGTTCCAGTATTAAGAAAAGCAACTAGAAAACTATTCAATGTGGAGGTTTTCTATTAAGAACAAATTTCCTCAGATTACTAAACAATTTTTCTATTCAATGTGGAGGTTTTCTATTAAGAACAAATTTCCTCAGATTACTAAACAATACAATTAGGGCTAGTCCATTCAAACAATTTCTTCTGAGAAAAAATATTTATATGTGGTAATATTCTATGGAAATTCCATGTTAGATAACCCATTTGTGGATAAACCTAAGGCTTCATTTCCTTAACTTCAAGAAAATGAATCATATAACTTAGGCTATTTTCCCTTAACTAGGTTTTTTTTTTTCATGCGTTTAAATAAATTGTCTTCTATTGAGGAGGAGGGGGAAACTCTCACCACCTCTGATAGACTGTTCAATGAAGCCCAAAGCTACCATAGAATCGACATGCAACAAAAAGAAAAAAGTTAGAATAATAAAAACATTTTTTTGCAAAGAAACCAAATAAAAGAAAAACAATATTGGTTGGGGACAACCATTTATACCTTTTGAAAAAACTAGGTAGGTTAAAACTTTGCTTGCACTTGGAAAAGAACAACCCAAAAGAAAGTAAGGTTGGGTTCACAAAACAACTTGAGAAATGAATTCAACAGAGAGCAGAGAGGAATTCTATGAATGTTTCAAATAATTATAACACCACTGCTTCGCCTCCCGCCGAATGACCTTACATATGTATGGGATCATCCACTCCATTTTTCCTTGCCTTACACCACTCTACTTAATTTTTCTTGCAATGATAAAATAAATGATAAGAATGACACCAAGAAATAGTCCTCAAATGCATGAAATACCATCCAAGGCACTGCATTAAAGTAGTTAATATAAATTAAAATAATTTTATCATATAATAATATAATATACGTAATCACATGGAAAAATGAGAGGACACTCTTCCTTAGAAGCTTAAAATTTGAAAGCGTCATATTACCAATTCTACCTTATGGTTTCTACTTACAAAACCCCTTAACCGAAACAAAATGTAGTTAGAACAAAATAACCATGGAAGGATTTGTATTATATATACTATATATATATTGAACCCAAAATCGTAGTAATTTACTTATGTAATACGCCGACAAGTTCCCTAAGGAAAATTCTAAACCCAAGACTATGTGTGGCTCTACGAAACCATCCACTAAGGAGAAGAAATTTTGATGATTCTTTTCTCCGTAGCAAATGAAAAGAATTGGACAACTCGAAACCCTCACTGGCACAAGCCCAAATGAACTAGAACGACAAAGAGGCTGCCAAGGGTGTTATGAAAACTCACCATAAAAAACACATTGAAAACCCATGTCATCTGGACCATCAATAAGGATACACATCACCCACAATGTGACAAGGGAATAATATAATTAAATGACTCGTTCAGGTGGCCAAGATGAAAGATGTTGACACGTTTATCCAAGTGGCCACGGAGGAGAGCTTCCATCCAAGTCTAGAGGGTTTGACGCATGAGTTGCAATACTATCTAGTTGGGTTGGACAATAGTCCATCATGCCCGAGGAGGTTTACAAATGAATAATCATTACACAATAAAAGAAATAAGGCTAGAGCCTATGAAATTAATAATAAATAAAATTATTTAAAAAAAATATAATCGAAGAACAGTTTTGCATAATGTTAACTTTGGGGATAAAAATTTAATTTTACTCAAATCCAGAACTAATCTCAAGTCAACACAATATCAAATGCATTTATTCTCTTCTCACAATAATAAAGCCCAAATTAACTACAATAAAAAATAAAGAAGGTTAGACATAATACATGAGGAAGAAGGAATATCTCATGCAATCAAGGATGACATCGTAAATTGATAAATAAAATTATATGAAACAATATGATGTACAAAATTTTATCATGATTTGATGAACAAATATCAATGTTAGAATGTGACGAAAAACAATCAACATCACATTCTAGCAAACAAAAATTGGTGACAAAATGTTACGAACATAAATTGGCATCACAGTGTTATGAACAAGAATTGATGTTGCAATGTGATGAACAAAAATTGACATCCCAATGTAATAAACAAAAATTAGCATCATAATGTGATGAACTAAAATTGATGTTAACAAAGTTTGACATTAAAATATGTTGAACATAAATAATCATTATAAAGCAATGAAAAACATCAACGTCGCAAATTGAAAAGAAAATTTCATGTCATGTTACGATGATCAATATCTGGAATCACAATGTGATGGACATAAAATTGACCTCTGAATGTGATTTTACAAAACTTGATGTCACAATGTGACGAAGAAAAATCAACTTTGTAATGTGACAAGAAAAAGATGTCGCTATATGATGAATAAAAATAGATGTTGTAGTGCAACAAATTAAAATCTACTTTGCAACATGATGAATATACGTCATCATTTTAATGCAACAAAAAAATTAACATTACAATGTGATGAACAAAAATCCACGTCACTATTTGTCCAGATATCATTGTCTCAAAGCGATGAACAAAATTATTCACAATGTAAAGAACAAAATTAACATTGCAATGTGATGAACAAAAAATGATGTCATAATATGACAAACAAAACATGACATTGCAATGTGACGAATAAAAAATGATGTCACAATGCAGAAAACTAAAATCAGCATTACAATGTGATGAATAAAAATAAACACTGCAATGTGATGAACAAAATTCGACATCATGTCAATATGACGATTAAAAAATGGCATCATAATATGAGAAATAAAAATGACATTATAATGCAATGAACAAATATTGACATCATTATGCAATGAGTAAAACCATGGTCAACCATAGTCATCCAAATTTAATTTGGTCAACCATAGTTTCCCATGCTTGACCATGGTCAAACATGATTCACTGAATTAACTATGGACGACCATAATTGACCATGGTTTTGTTCATCACATTATGACACATATATTTGTTTTTTCACATTATGATGTTTTTTGCTTGTTAAACTACGATGCATGGTCGACCGTGGTTAACCACGGTTACCCACTCTTGACCATGGTTAAACATGGTCAACCATCATCAACCACAGATAACATGGTTTTCCATTGTCAACATGGCCAATCGTAGTGAACCAAAGTTAAACATCATCAAACTATATTCTACATTGTCAAACATGGTCAACATGGTTAACCTAGTAAACCATCGTCAACATGGCTAAACTAGGTCTACCATAGACAACATGGTCATTTATAGTCATCTATATTTAAAAGTTGACAACCATGGTCAACCATGTTCACCTATAGTCAACCATAATCAACCATGGTAAGTAAGCTTGACCATGGTCCACCATAGTCAACCACAGTCAATCATGTTCAACATGGTTTACATAGTTAAGCATAGTTTGCATGGTCAAACATGGTTAGGTATGGTCAAACATAGTCAAGCATGGTCAACCATTATCAAAGCATGGTATGCATGGTCAAAGCCAACTAAGGTCAAGCATGGTAAAACATGGTCAAGCATGATTAAACATGGCCAACCATGGTCAACATGTACAACCATAATCAACCATCATCAACATGGTTAACCATGATCAAGCAAGCTCAACCATGGTCAAACAAGCTCAGCCATGGTCAACCATGATCAAGCGAGTTCGACCATGATCAAGCAAGCTCAACCATGGTCAATAAATTCAACATGTTCAATTGCTGTGAAACCATCTCAACGACAGTCAAACGTGGTCAACCATGATCAAATGTGGGCAACCATAGTCAACCATGATAAAACGTGGTCAGCCATAGTCAACCATGATCGAACCATATTGAACCATTTTCAACCATATTAACATGGTCAAGATAGACAACCATAATCACTCATGGCAACCATTGTTAAACATTGTCAAAGAAAGGTTAAGCATTGTTTGCATGGTCAACCATGGTAAATCATTGTCAACCATAATTAATCATAATCAATTATAATTAAACATAATCAACCATAGTCATTCTTATTTAGCCACAGTCAACCATAACCAATCAAATTCAAACATGATCTAATAATTCTCCTCATGCATGTTGGCTGTCAATTAGCATAACCACATGGTTAAAAGTTGTTGATATACATCAATCGATTTCATTAATTTTTTTTAATGTAAAAAATAGTATTTATTGATAAATATAAACCACTTTAATAATATAGTTGTGATAATATATATTCAATTTTAGATTTTATTCTGATAATGACCACTTATAATTTCTATTAATATAATTGTGCTATTCAATTTTCTTTTTATTTTTCATTTCAATAAATACAATTTAATAATAATTAATAAATAACTCACTCAATATTATATAATATATATTCAATTTTGATTGTTAAATTGGTTTAATAACAAATACTTTAATAACACATACTTTAATGCTTTGAAACCCTCAGATGGTAAAGAACATTATTACTCGGATTGCAAATTCCTTGCATCCATTAAACATGAGAAATCTACCATCAACATTTACTAAAGTCAAAGTAGCTTTTTTAACCTTTGCCAAAGCTTCATGCTTGGTTACTGCCTCATTGCCGCTTTCCATAAGACGTATATGGTTCACCCTATGCACGATATTCACCAAGTCCTTGCATGTTATTCATATGTAAGAATTCATCTTTGTGTTGTAAGGACATGCTTCGGAATTAAAACATATAATGGTACCTGTAGATGGATGAAGACATTGACAGCACAAATTCTTTTCATGTTGCGGTTTTCTTGAAAAGTTACCACTTGCAAAGTCTTTTCTTTTTCATATTTGACATTATGATCACTGAGGGGAAAGATTATGTTAATAAATCTTGCATAAAGACATTGACAAAATAAATTTCTTCCGAATCTCGATGATAGTGCCTTTATTGATGGTTGAAAAGATACGAATTGTGAAGTGCTTTATTGTTTTGTTTGGTCATGCAAGTTGCATAGTGTTTCCTTTCGACTTTGGTATTGTGATTATTATGGAAGGAAATATGTTTAAAATTTTGGTGGGGCATTCCAAAGTAAATGACTTTCAAATTTGGGTGATAATGCTTTTATTGGATGTGAATGGGTAAGTGTTTTCATGCTTTCATTTTTTTTGTTGAACTTTTTATATTTAATTTTTTATTAATATTAAAAATATAGATGTGGGATTTAGTTAATTTTTTATACTATTTGTTTTTTTATTTTTTAATATTTTTATCAATTATTAAATTAGATTTAATTGATAACTCATTGCTTAGTTAATGTTCATTATTTCCAGGTATAATAAATCAATATATTTTTTTGTATTTTTTTTTTTTTAAAGAATAACCCATTAGCTGTGGGCCATTGCTGAAGTTTATGTGGTAGAAATAATTAATATTTTTTTTATTACATTTTTTAAATAAATTTTAATTTTTTATTAGAGTAATTTTTTTTTAAGAATCTTTAAAAAAACTTAAATAATATAAAATATTATTTCCAATATTTTCTAAAATTTAAAAAAATTAACAAATTGTTTTTATACTAAGCCTTAATAATAGTTAATATTTATATATTTAATCTAAACTGCACACATCTTTAATTTCTTTAACTTAATATAAAGTTATACTTAAATATCTAACTATAGGATTGTCTAAACTATTTTTATTTATAAAATATTAATTACGTAGCAGATGTTTTTTATTATGTGGTTTTACAAGATAACACTGTAAGAATCGGTTGTCTAAGCTATTTTTATTTATAAAATATTCATTACATTGAATATATTTTTTATTACACGATTTTATGAGAATATATTTTTTACTACACGGTTTGGTTTTATGAGATAATATTATAGAGATTCTTCCAAATAGTGTTTTTAAAAACTTCGACGGTATTTTTAAAAATCAACCCTACATCCTTTTAACACATTTGCCACCCTCCGTTTAACACCATCTACGTTCCTTTACACTTTAATATACAAATACTAGTATAAATATCCTCAACAGAAGAAATTCGAAACATTCTATCTTATTACATGTTATGACACATTAACCAACACAGTTATCCCGGAGCGATTACATACATGCAGCTCCATTGTCTTATTGTTCTAATACATATAGTGTAATATATCTACGGAGAATCTAATACATATAGTGTAATATATCTATGGAGAATCTCAGTCCCGTCCAGCCCAGCTTAGTACAGTTACTTCCGCATGCAGACAGGGTGGCAGCTTGTTCATCTCTTTAGGGCACAGTGTAGGCTGCCAACAAAAACCATTATCGTTATATTGTATCGTAGAATTCTTTTATGAAGATGGTGTATGAATCACTAAGTGTAATTTGATCTCAGATTTTGATATAGGTTAAAAATTTGATGGAGAGAAGCTAAGTCAAATAATTAAGTTTGGGCTTTTTAAAGTATTCCAAAAATCTCTCAGCCAAACAAAATATTCTAAAATCTACCATCCAAGTAAAAATATGAGTATAAATGTTTTTTGTTTCATTTTACCTCCACATTTGTAACCAACGGGTCTGTCAGAGAATTGGCAACGCTTGGGGAGGGACAGGGCGGTGGCTGGATCGATCCCTGAAGCTTTCGCTGTTTTAGAGAGCAAGACGGAGCAGAGGCAGGCAGGATCGGTGGAGAACTTGTGGACGGCATTGCAGCAGTCGGCTGAGACGGGAGCGTTTGCGTTCTGAGCGGCATCCATGCACGGCGCCAGCTTCAACGCCTCCGACTCCACCACACATTGACCCGCTGCATTTGTTCCCAAAACAGCACCCAAAATGAGGAGCAGGACAAATAGCTTTGTGAAAGAGAAGGCCATGGCCATTTATGAACTTCTGATAGTCTCGACTGCAAGTTCCACTCTGAGTATTGAGTGGGAGTGAGCGAATATATAGCTGTTACTCAGAAATATGATCAAATGGCAGGCAAGCACGTGCACTTCCACTGATCAATAAATTCTTCGATTTATGATTTCAAATATCAAATGTCAAGCAGGCACGTGCATTTCCACTGATCAATATATTCTTCGATTTATGATTTCAAATACCAATGGAGGGCGCACATTCGATCAATGTGGAGTTGCTTTATAGATGCGATGTCGATTCTTCCACCTTCTTACTCGCGTCGAACGCCGTTGCCAACGCAAGGCATTGTATTCCGAATAATTTGTCTTATTATTACGCCAGAGAGACGTGTATCCCTCCATTTCCCGCCTATATGTACAGATCTCAACATTAAAATAGTCAACATTATCTGACTATTCCTCTGGATCTAGAAAAAATAATTACGTTACATCTGTTTTTAGTTTTAGCTATGTGGAAGCCACCTGGTGCTCGAGTCAAAACGCTTTTGGGGTAAAGGCTCGTTTTTATTGGGTTAATTATGGTTGGCCACGGTGGAATATGGTTAACCATATTAATTATGGTTAATTATAGTTTATGATGGTTTACCATATTATATCACGTTGGTTCTGGTAGATCACATTTGATCAAAGTTGACCATCTAGATCATGTATAACTAGATTTGACAATAGTTGACTATAGTTGTATATCACTGACTTTGAAAGTTTATAGTTGAGTTGTTTGACCATAGTTGAAAGTGTTGAACCATTGTTGATATTGTTTCCCATGGTTGACTATGGTAGGCCATGGTTGACTATTATTGACTATGGTTGATTATGGTTGACTATAGGTCCCTATGGTTGACTACGGTTGATGATTGTTGGCCATGGCTGAAAGTGATGTGAGGGTATGTTTGTAACATATAAGTTTTTAATCACATTGTGACATTTGGATTTGTTCATCACAATGCAACATTAGGTAAAGTTCATCAAATTGTGAAGTCATGTAATTGGTGGGCATAAGATTTGTAATAAGAATGATGTTTTCTTATAGTTTGCAACTTTAATTATTAATCCAGGATCATACAAACTTCAGAAGTGGTGTGTGGGTGGTGTGCATTTTATGTGTAAAGCACAATCCTTTTCTTTTTATGTAGCTATTTATGCTCAAGTTCCTATCTAATGGTGTGTAAAGTGGCACCTTAGGTTTTACTCTAAAATTACAAAATCATAGGGCCTTATTTTTAGGATTAACTCCACCTAACAAATTTGGTGGCCTCCTAGTTGAGATATTTCTAAGTGGAATATAATAGTGTTGCGATGAGTGCCAACTACATTAGGAACATGATCCTAGATTTATCATAGGGTTTGCTAGTTAAAAGGCTTCCACATCGTCCTATCACATCAATACACTATTGACACCAAAAATTAAGTAACACGATGAGAATGACTAAATCATTCAAGAAAGCTTAGTCATGATTAAAGATGCAAAACAACCATATTTTGCATTAGGTAAGGTCAAATTATGTGCAATTTGAGAAAAAGAGGAAAAATAGTGCTCCTAATGGGCCTACAATATGGCCATTGTAGGAGACCATCATACCCTTGAGCTTAGAATGATGCACATCCTTTTGTAGTCACACCCCATACTCATGTTGTTCCTTTCTTGTTATTCTTTGCACTAGTTCCCAATGTCCCAAACAACATATTTGGTGAGGCCCCCTTGGTGATAAAATCCAACTAAATTCTCTATCTCCCTCCACTCTTTCTCTTACCTTCCTTAATTAAAATGTATCATTGGTCAAATTGGGAGTGGTGGATTAAATCTTAATCCAATTCATTTTGTCCCCAGTGTATGCATTTATCTTTTGTATAGTGGTGTCTAGGATATTGTAGATTGTAGAGTAGTGGGAGAGTGAGGTTTCATGATCTATAGGTTATGAAGAAAGGAATGCCGTCTCCTTTGGTAGGCTTGGTTGGATTCATCCCCAAACAATATCAATGTATCTTCAAAGTGGGACATTGTTGCTTCCTATCTACCCTTCCATATTGTAGCTAGCAACTAATCGAAGGATAATATGTCATGTGAAGCCAAAATAGTTTCTTGTTTAGGAATTTCTACTCTAATCCAACAAGAGCTAAACAAATCTTCTTCCCTATAATTCTTCAATTCTTCATCTATGAGTTCCTCATGTTATAACCTATGATGTCAAGATCATGAGTTGCACATATCCTACATAAGGGTTGGGGTCCCACGGATGTGGGTGAGAGAGGACAATATTGAGGGAATAGATTTAACATAATCTTACTTTCTCTTCCATTTACCAATTTCGTATGCTTGTACTAGCACCTTGGGTGAATCAAGACTGAATTCCCCTTGATGTTCCAAACCAGAGATTTGAAATATGAATCACCATTCTTTAAGAAATAAGGCACACATTTTAGAAAGTGTCTTACAGTTTATCATTTCCATGGATAAGTGGGCCATAATCCCCAAATATGCCTCCAATATTCTAATTTTGTTGTATTATGAAATAGTTTCCTGTCTTCTCCAACTCTTGCTTGAGTAATTGATTTTCCTTTGTGAATTGTTTCTTTGTCCTCTTATTTTATTTTTAGCACCATTATCTCCTCTCTTAACTCATTTACTTGATCCTGTAGATTTACCACATCTACCTTTTCTTGTTTTGTTGTTATTCTTTTCCATCTATGAGCTTCAATTTTAGCCTTTTCTATCTCTAGCAAGACATGTAGTAGAAAAAATGATGGTGATACCTTACTTGTGCTTGATGTTCCTACTATTGTTAATGGTTCCTATTGTACTGAGGTATTTTCTCTTACATGGGTACCTCCTCACATTATTGGGGTTTCTTTGTCGAGCTTAGTGAGTCTTCAATGTTCACCACTTTTGTTGAGGGGATTTCTATATTTTTAGAGGCACATTGATATCTAGTTATCTTCCTTATGTAGACTTGGGTGCTTAGCTTCAAAATTGGTGTCGTCACCTTTGCTTTTGGTGGTGTTCTTAGATTCATAAAAGTTACAACTACTTCCTTTTTTGAGAGTTTCATTTTGGTCTTTTTCTTAGGTTTTTGTTTGGAGGGCCCTAAGATGTTGATATTTTCTTTTCCTCTCTTATGAAAGTTCTACCCTTCATGGCCTCCCAAGATTCTAGGAAGTATTTCTTATATATATCCTTGAAATTAATCTATTGAAATACAATTTTGGCTTACCAATGTCCTGGTCTGATAAAAAATATCCTTAATAAGTTTTTTTTTCATTGATATAATACACATTTACTCAAATATTAGGAAGAGAATGAGGAGCACCTCAAGAGATTATTTCAAGTGAGCACTGGTCATATTCTAAATTTAGAAAATGTGATTTCTACTAAAAATACATTCACTATATGGGTCACATGATCTCTGAGCGAGGGATCACAATTGATCCTGACAAGGTAAAGGCCATTAGATATTTCCTTGCCTCGAGGAATGTTATTGAAGTAATATCCTTCATGGGATTGTAAGGTTATTACCAACGTTTCATTCAAGGATTCTCTAACATCAGACAACCAATCACTTCACTACATAAGAAGGGACTCAAGTTTGTTTGGTTAGGGGACTATGAAGAGAGTTTTTAGAAATTTAAGCATCTATTCACCAATGCACCAATACTGAAGATTGTGAATCTTGAAAGAGATTTCTCGGTGTATATTGATGCATGCAAGTAAGGCCTAGGAAAATTCCTCATGGAAGATAGATATGTAATTCACTATGAGTCTAGGAATTTCAAAGAGCACAAGAAGAATTATGCCACATGTGACTTGGAACTTTTTGTTATTGTTCTTTCTCTCAAGTTGTGGCAATATTACCTAACTATAGATTTGTATTAAAGGATGAAAGTGATGAGTTGAAGTACTTATTTGATCAACACCATCTCAATCCTAGGAAAGCTAGATGGTTGGAACTTATATGAGAATATCAATGTGAGATTTGACCCATAAAAGGTAAATAAAATAAAGTGGTAGATTCATTGAGAAAAATATGTAGGTATACACATTGAAACAATAAAAATCATTGAGAATAATTTGAGATCTAGGATAAAGGATGATTTGCAAAATTATGAACATTTTAAGCATGTTACATAATTCTTGTAGTAAAGAGTTGGAGGACCAAGATGTGTAGGATACTAATTGATTGAGGATGGATTGTTGGTGTATCATGGAAGGATGTACATACTAGATTCCACTAAGTTGGAGAAGCTAATCATGGATGAATTGTATAAAGAGACTTACTCTTAACATCCTAGTTATTATAATATGATTAAAGGCACACACAAACCATGTTAGTGGCCTAGGATGAAGAAGGAGATTTCAAAATACATTGCAAGGTATCTAGAATACTAGCAAGTTAAGTTGAGCATAGACATTTGGAAATATTGTTGAAAAATATATTGATTCTAGAATGAAAGTGGGAAACCACAACCATGGACTTCATTACAGGAATATTGAGGATTATGAAGCAACATAATGTTGTAATGGTAGTAGTGGAAATTTTTATAAAAGTAGCTCATTTCATTCCAGTGAAATCAACTCGCAAGGAAATTTATATTTCTCTATATGGTATGTCAAAATTGATTGTGTTTTATTGAGATACTAAGTTCACCTCAAGACTTTGGAAAGAATTATTGGAACAAAATTAACATTCAATACTTCTTATCAGCCTTAAATATGTGGGTAGATAGAAAGGAAAAACTATATCCTAAAAGATATTATTCACATTAATGTCATGAGTAAACGTACCAAATGGGAGGATCATCTACCATTAGTAGAGCTTGTATACAAGAATAACTATGTTAGGTCCCTATAGTACTAGTGATTCCCCCATTACTATTGTCATTGTATCCCTTATTGTTATTGTTGTGACCCTATTGTCCCGATATTGTTATTATTGTGTCCCATAGAATCCCACTATTGTTATTTTTATGCCTTTATATTATTATTGTTAGGTCGGATTGGTTATATTAGGTCCCCTTAGACTCCCATATATAGAAAGGAAGTTTTATCATTTGGATCATCCAAGAATTGTTCATTTATGTAATGTAAAGGAGGTTTCCCCCTCGAAGAGGCTGAATTCTAAGGCATTGATCTATCTTTTTATCTTTTTGTGAGCTGGTTTCCTAACATTTGGTATCAGAGCTTTGGATTCTAAGGTTTCGCTGCTCCAAATAGGTCATCGTGACATTTTTGCTATAACTTTTTTCTGTGA
>APFE030646120.1:18371-31327 GCA_000404065.3 Pinus taeda
AATTTTTGGTCATGCCTTTTGGCCTTACTAATGCACCTTCTACATTTCAAGGTTTGATGAATTCCAATTTCAAACCCTTCCTTAGAAAATTTGTGTTAGTCTTTTTTGATGATATACTAATCTACAACAAGTCTTGGAAGGATCATGTCCAACATGTTGACATGGTGCTCAAACTATTGGAGGAGAAACAATTATATGCAAAAATGTCCAAATTTTTCTTTGGAGTACAAGAGGTGGAATATCTGGGTCATATTGTATCTCATGAAGGTGTTAAGGTAGACCCTAGCAAAGTTAAAACCATTAAGGAATGGAAAATATCCACATCCATAAAGCATTTACGAGGATTTCTCAGGTTGACAAGGTACTATCGCAAGTTTGTTAAGAATTATGGGAGAATAGTAGCACCTCTAACAAGATTATTGAAGAAAGATGCATTCTCATGGACTCCAGAAGCAACGAAGGCCTTTGAACATCTTAAAGAGGCAATGTGCCAAGCACCAGTCTTAGCTACATCACACTTCACAAAAACCTTTATTGTGGAAAGTGATGCCTCAAGAAATGGAATTGGTGCTATTTTAATGCAAGAACAAAGACCCATTGATTTTGAAAGTTGTCCAATCAAAGGAAAGTATTTACACAAAGCTATTTATGAGAAGGAAATGATGGCAATTGTACATGCATTAAGAAATGGCGACCCTACCTAATGGGAAGACACTTCAAGGTAAAAAAAGATCATGATAGTCTTAAATACTTTTTGGAACAAATATTATCTTCAAAATAGCAGCAAAGATGGGTCACAAATATGTTGGGCTATGACTTTGAAATCATCTAAAAATAAGGGAAGCAAAATGTTGTGGCAGATGCACTTTGAAGAAAGGATGAGGATGTGGAAACATTTCTTTGTGCCATTTCTATTATCCAACTAGATTGGATAAACGAAGCAAGGGATGAATGGAAGAATGATGAGGAAGTGAGGGAACTCATTCAAAAGATACAATAATATCCCAGTACATCTCATACATTTAGCTGGAAAAATGATTCGTTATGGTACAAGGATTGGTTATACCTATGTAAGAATACCCAACTCAAACAAATGATTCTTAGGGAATTACACACCTCTCCCTTAGGAGGGCACTCAGGATTTCTAAAAACCTACCACGGGGTTAAGAAGGATTTTTTTTGGGACAACATTAAATTGGATATTCTAAAGTTTGTGGCGAAATGTTTGGTTTGCTAACAAAATAAAGTTGAAACAATTAAGACCCCAGGACTATTACAACCCTTATCCATTCCAAGCCAATGTTGGGAGGAGATTTTAATGGATTTTATCATAGGTTTACCCAAGTCCAAAGGAAAGAGTGTTATCATGGCGGTAGTTGAAAAACTTACCTAGTATGCACACTTTTGTGCATTATCTCATCCATTTAAAGTGAGTACAGTTTCTACTGCATTTATGGAAACAATTCAAAAGCTACATGGAAACCCAAAGATTATTGTAAGTGACAGAGGTCCCATTTTCACTGGAAATTTTTGGACAAAATTATTTTGTTGTCTTGGGACTCAGTTAGCTCATAGCTCATCTTATCATCCTCAATCTGATGGGCAAACTGAGATAGTAAACAAATGTTTGAAAGGATATATTTGTTGCTTTGTATCTGATAAATAGACATAATGGGTCAAATGGTTGCCTCTGGCTGAATGGTGGTATCACACTTCCTTCCATACTACAACAAAAATGACCCTATTTATGGCACTTTATGGATATCATCCACCATCCATCACATCATATTTAAGAGAAAATTATAAGGTTCAAGCAATGGAAGATCATGTCGAGGATCAAAAATAAGTTCTCCAACTCTTAAATAATAACCTTACCTTGGCACAGAATAGAATGAAATAGCAGGCAGATCAATATCGCAGTGAAAGAAGTTTTGATATAGGTGATTGGGTATTCTTACGTCTACAACAATATAAACAAATGTCCCTCAAGCAAGCTAAGAAGGATAATAAATTATCACGAAAGTATTAATGGTCCATACAAGGTGTTGCAAAAGATAGGTACTATGGCATACAAATTGGAATTTCTTCAGCTTCCCGAGTGCACGTAGTTTTCCATGTCTCATGCTTAAAGAAGGTTATAGGTGACAATATTCCAGTTCAAACAATATTGCTAGAACTTGACGAGGAAGGAAAAATGGAAACTGAAAGAGTCAAAGAAACAAGAACTCGATAGCTACGAAATCGATTAATTTCAGAGTATCTCATCAAGTGGAAGAACTTACCCATTGAAGATTCCACATGGGAGGATGAGAATTTTATACAGAAGCACCCAGAACTACTCAAGCATTGAGGACAACACTTTTATGAAGGAGAAGGGCATGTTAGGTCCCTATAATACTAGTGATTCCCCCGTTACTATTGTCATTGTATCCCTTATTGTTATTGTTGTGCCCCTATTGTCCCCATATTATTATTATTGTGACCCATAGAATCCCACTATTGTTATTTTTGAGCCTTTATATTATTGTTGTTAGGTTGGCTTGGTTATATTGTATTCTCTTAGAATCCTATATAGAAAAGAGGTTTTTTTCATTTGAATCATCCAAGAATTGTTCATTTGTGTAATGTAAAGAAGGTTTCCCCCTCGAAGAGGCTAAATTCTAAGGCGTTGATCTATCTTTTTATCCTTTTGTTAGCTGGTTTCCTAACAAACTATTAGGAATCATTGGACATGAGCCTATTTGAGGCACTATACAACTAGAAGTGTCATACCCTAATTAGTTGGGACCATCCAATGGACTTGATTACACTTGGACCTGACATGATAAAGGAAATTGAATATGGAGTCTTAATGATTAAGTAAAAGTTTAAGGTAGCTCATGATCGTCAAAATATCTACATAGATGGAAATAGAATTTGTAGGGAATTCAAAGTGGGGGATAATGTGTATCTATGGGTTAAGTTTAAGATAAGTTCCTTGAGAATGGGAACATGTTCCAAGTGAGCACCTTGTTACTGCATATCATTCGAGATTATGAAAAGAATTGGACCCATGGTATACATGTTGCCTTACCTCCCAATGTTAAATCCCATGATGTATTTCACGTGTCTTTGCTAAATAAATATGTATATGATTCTAATAACATTATTTATTTGGATATGATTAAGGTGAAAATTGAAGGATAATCACAACTTGAGCCTCAATGCATATTATGTAGGAAGGAGACATTGCTCTAGAACTAAGCCACCACGTAGGTCAAGGCGCAATGGAAGTACTATGGAGTGGATAAAGAAACTTGTAAAATGGAGGATGCCATGAAAGTGGCATACCCATGTTTTTTCACTCTATAAAGTCAATTTGTGAATGGTAGAACACTGGGGATGGTGTTCCTTCAAGGGGAAGGGAATGCAACAACCATTTTTCTCCAATTTTGTAATTTTAAATTATTACTTAGTGCCATTAGAATTGTTGTACACACACTTTGGTGATTTTTCAAGTTACCATCAACATATGGTTAATTATGTAAAATATTTCATTGAGTAATGAAGAACCATCATCCAACTCACTGAAAGCTAGAGTGTTAATATGAGCCATGATCTAACTAGTTGAAATTAGTGAGGGGTTTTGGAAAATCACTTCGCCTGCTAAAAAAATACATATATAGCCATAACAAAAAACTCATATTTCCAAAATGCAAAATTTTGAATTTGAAATTATTTCCCTCCTTCCCATTTCCCCCAAATTAGTTAATGAAGGAATTTTGGTAGTTGGGAATCCAAACACCCATAGTTATGGAAGCATGGGAGCATGGAGATGTAGTGGGTATATGGAAATGGTTAGAGATTGGTATTGTCAGTACCCATCTTGAGTTATGAAACTTTACCCATGAAATCCCTTGTTAGAGATCATAAAATGTGGGGTTTTCCTTGCATGGAATAGGAAAATGTAGCTATGGTGAGAATGGACCAGTTTACTGAGCATTGGGAGAATCTTGTAATGAGTTGCAGAAGAGTTTTCAAGAAAAAAAAGAGTACCCATGAGTGGGAACTGATCATATTAGTGAGTGACTCTAAACTATTGTTTTTTTATAGGAAAAGCTCCCCAGGGAAACAAAATTTCATGCCCAAATGATGATGAATCTAATTGGGGTCCATTATTGAATGTTTGGACATGTTAAAATTACAAAATCACAGGGCCTTATTTTTAGGATTAACTCCACCTAACAAATTTGGTGGCCTCCTAGTTGAGATATTTCTAAGTGGAATATAATAGTATTGTGATGAGTGCCAACTACATCAGAAACATGATCCTAGATTTATCATAGGGTTTGCTAGTTAAAAGGCTTCCACATTGTCCTATCACATCAATACACTATTGACACCAAAAATTAAGTAATACGATGAGAATGACTAAATCATTCAAGAAAGCTCAGTCATGATTAAAGATGCAAAACAACCATATTATACATTAGGTAAGGTCAAATTATGTGCAATTTGAGAAAAAGAGGAAAAATAGTGCTCCTAATGGGCCTACAATATGGCCATTGTAGGAGACCATCATACCCTTGAGCTTAGAATGATGCACATCCTTTTGTAGTCACACCCCTTACTCATGTTGTTCCTTTCCTGTTATTCTTTGCACTAATTCCTAATGTCCCAAACAAAATATCTGGTGAGGTCCCCTTGGTGATAAAATCCAACTAAATTCTCTATCTCCCTCCACTCTTTCTCTTACCTTCCTTAATTAAAATGTATCATTGGTCTAACTAGGAGTGGTGGATTAAATCTTAATCCAATTCATTTTGTCCCCAGTGTATGCATGATCTATAGGTTATGGAGAAAGGAATGCCATCTCCTTTGGTAGGCTTGGTTGGATTCATCCCCAAACAATATCAATGTATCTTCAAAGTGGGATATTGTTGCTTCCTATCTACCCTTCCGTATTGTAGCTAGCAACTAATCGAAGGATAATATTTCATGTGAAGCCAAAATAGTTTCTTGTTTAGGAACTTCTACTCTAATCCAACGAGAGCTAAACAAATCTTCTTCCCTATAATTCTTCAATTCTTCATCTATGAGTTCCTCATGTTATAACCTATGATGCCAAGATCATGAGTTGCGCATATCCTAAATAAGGGTTGGGTTCCCACAAATGTGGGTGAGATAGGAAAATATTGAGGGGATAGACTTAACATAATCTTACTTTCTCTTCCATTTACCAATTTGGTATGCTTGTACTAGCACCATGGGCGAATTAAGACTGAATTCCCCTTGATGTTCCAAACCAGAGATTTGAAATATGAACCACATTTCTTTAAGAAATAAGGCACACATTTTAGAAAGTGTCTTATAGTTTATCATTTCCATGGATAAGTGGGCCACAATCCCCAAATATGCCTCCAATATTCTAATTTTGTCATATTATGAAACAGTTTCCTGTCTTCTCCAGCTCTTGCTTGAGTAATTGATTTTCCTTTGTGAATTGTTTCTTTGTCCTCTTATTTTATTTTTAGCACCATTATCTCCTCTCTTAACCCATTTACTTGATCCTGTATATTTACCACATCTACCTTTGCTTGATTTTTTATTATTCTTTTCCATCTATGAGCTTCAATTTTATCCTTTTCTATCTCTAGCGTGACATGTAGTAAAAAAAATGATGGTGATACCTTACTTGTGCTTGGTGTTCCTACTATTGTTAATGGTTCCTATTGTACTGAGGTATTTTCTCTTACATGGGTACCTCCTCACATTATTGGGGTTTCTTTGTAGAGTTTAGTGAGTCTTCAATGTTCACCACTTTTGTTGAGGGGATTTCTATATTTTTAGAGGCACATTGATATCTAGTTATCTTCCTTATGTAGACTTGGGTGCTTAGCTTCAAAATTGGTGTCTTCACCTTTTCTTTTGGTGGTGTTCTTAGATTCATCCAAGTTACAACTACTTCCTTTTTTTAGAGTTTCATTTTGTCTTTTTCTTAGGTTTTTGTTTGGAGGGCCCTAAGCTATTGATATTTTCTTTTCGTCTCTTATGAATGTTCGACCGTTCATGGCCTCCCAATATTCTAGGAAGTATGTCATATATATTATATATTATATTATATTTATATCTTAATCAATCTATTGGAACTACAATTTTGGCTTACCAATGTCCTGACTACATTTATGTGTTTGATAAAAAATATCGTTAATAAGTATTTTTTTCATTGATATAATACACATTTACCCAAATATTAGGAAGAGAATGAGGAGCACCTCAAGAGAGTATTTCAAGTGAGCACTGGTCATATTCTAAATTTAGAAAATGTGATTTCTACTAGAAATACATTCACTATATGGCTCACATGATCTCTGAGCAAGGGATCACAATTGGTCCTGACAAGGTAAAGGCCATTAGATATTTCCCTACCTCGAGGAATGTTATTGAAGTAATATCCTTCATGGGATTATAAGGTTATTACCAAAGTTTCATTCAAGGATTCTTTAACATCAGACAACCAATCACTTCACTACATAAGAAGGGACTCAAGTTTATTTGGTCAGGGGACTGTGAAGAGAGTTTTTACAAATTTAAGCATCTACTCACCAATGCACCAATACTTAAGATTGTGAATCTTGAAAGAGATTTCTCGGTGTACATTGATGCATGCAAGTAAGGCCTAGGAAAATTCTTCATGCAAGATAGATATGTAATTCACTACGGGTCTAAGAATTTCAAAGAGCACAAGAAGAATTATGCCACATGTGACTTGGAACTTTTTGTTATTGTTCTTGCTCTCAAGTTGTGGCAACATTACTTAGCTATAGATTTGTATTAATGGATGAAGTGAAATTTTGTTGCGGGGGCCTGTCTATCGATTTTGAAATGGAGAGCCACCATGAGAAAGTTCTGTCTATTCCCAAGTGTAATGTTGTTCTTCCCCATGATGTCTGCCTAGGCATCCCTATTATTAGGAAAGAAAGTTGGCTTTGTTTCCATTCAACCTTTTGAGTACAATAAATCGGCATGAAAACCCAACATAAATGCATGATCACTCTGAAGGAAATCCTCAATCAATCAGAGTTGGACAAGATTTGATAAGAAACTTGACTGGCTAATGCAACATGTAGTTCGGGTGAGGAAAAGGCAATCAAAATGTGGAATGACAACCCAGTGAATAAAGCTTTATATTATACTTGCATCTTTTTACAATGTAGATTCTCTCTTTCGTCTGGAATTGAGGTGGAAATCAACTTCATGAGCATAATGGATCTAAAAAACCGCTACAACATGCTACAACATCTCCCTTTGAAGCAAGTAGATTCATTGTGACACCAGTAATCAAACTATCCGAATGATTATGCATGAAGGAGCACGTGTAATTCATGCAGGTAGTTCCATGATCACTGGGTGTCTGAATGCCCAATACGAGTGTTCTATTCGACGACTGTCCGAATGGCCGCCATGGGTGTTCTAGTCCACAAATGTCTGAATATCACCACAGGTATTTCTTTTTCCCTTAGGCAGGGACTACCAACCACATTGTTATCCATCTTGTTGGAATGTGAATTGGTAAGTGTTTTCGTGCTTTTAAATTTTGCTCGGTAAAATTTATATATTTAAATTGTGTTATAAATATGTTAAAAAATATAAATATAAAAATTATTATAATGTAGAATTTAATTAATTTTAAAACACAATAATGTTTCAATATTATATATATTTTCAAATATATTAATAATCAATTAGTAAAAATAATTCGATAAACTTATAACTTCGCCAATGCTAATGTTTTCTCAAGTGCAACGAGTCGTATATATTTTCCTTATTTTTTATAATAAAACAACAAAACTATCATTAAGTTGGGTAACTATTAGCTTAAAATTGTTGTAAAAAATAATTGCTAATTTTCTTCTTACTACATTTTGAACATTTTTTTTAAATAAATATAAGTTCTTAAATTCTTAAAATATTTAAACTATATAAAATATACCATTCAATTAATCTATATAAATTTTAAGCACAATAACATAAATAAATAAAATATACTAAACACATAATTTAGAATTTATACATTTAATCACCCACCAAAATTATCTGGAATGTACTCAACTGCGCTCACATCCTTAATTTCTTTAACTTAATATAACGTTAGACTTGAATATTTGACCCTTCCAAGTCTAACCTATTCTTTATTTATAAAATATTAATATAAATTTCCTCAATAGAAGAAATTCTAAACATTCTATCTCTTTTATTACATATAGCACGTAACTTTGTAGACATGTGCATTAACCCACTTTAAAAAGTTGGACATTTACCAGCACAACAATCGTGGAGCGATTACATACATGCAACTCCATTGTCTTATTGTTATAATTACCTAAAGCCCACGCACACGTACATACACTTATAATACATATAGTGTAATATATCTATGGTTAATCTCAGTCCCGTCCAACCCAGCTTAGTACAGTTTACGTAGTATGTATAAACCCCAAAGAACTTTCGTATCCAAGAAGGGTGCAGCTTGTTCATCTCATTAGAGCACAGTGTAGGCTGCCAACAAAAACCATTATCGTTATATTGTATTGTAGAATTCTTTTACGAAGATGGTGTAGGAAACACTGTGTAATTTGATCCCATATTTTGGTATATTTTAGAAATTTGAGAGAGAAGTGAATTTAAATTATTAAATTAGAATTTCAAATTTATTTCAAAATCTATTATTTAGATAAATAAATATTTTGATAAAAATAAAATAAAAAAATAAATAAATTTTATTTATTTTATTTCTATATTTGTAACCAATGAGTTTGTTAGAGAATTGACAACATTTGGGGAGGGAAAGGATGATGGCTGGATCAATCTTTGCAACTTTCATTGTTTTAGAGAGCAAGACAGAGCAGAGGCAGGTGGGATCGGTGGAGAAATTGTGAACGGCATTGTAGCAGCCGGCTGAGATGGGTGCATTTGCGTTCTGAGCGACGTCCATGCACGACACCATCTTCAACGCCTTCGACTCCACCACACATTGACCCACTGCATTTGTTCCCAAAACAACACCCAGAATGAGGAGGACAAATAGCTCTATGAAAGAGAAGGCCATTGGCTGTTATGAACATCTGATAGTCTTGACTACAAATTCCACTCTGAGCATTGAGAGGGAATGAGTGAATATATAGTTGTTACTCAGAAATATGATCAAATGGCAGGAAAGCATGTGCACTGATAGATAAATTCTTTGATTTATGATTTCAAATACCAATGGAGGGCCCTAGCCCCTAACTTTTCATAGACCCTAGGCCCATTACCCAGAGACCCCTACCTTTTCTTCACTAGTAGCCCCCTAGTGCCTCCTATCCTTTATTATAACTACTCCCCATCATTTACCCATATACTCTTCACCTATTCTCACCTCCTCCTTTTCCTCTACCACCTTTCCCCCTCATGCCTACTTCTACTGGTATCACTTATCTCCCTCTCTTATCGCCCTTTCGATTTACCTATGATTCCCATCCACATTTTCTCTCTTCTCACCTCCTCTCTCAACCTTCTAATGAATTTTCCTTTTGTTTCTTCATGCCCACCAGCCCCCCTACCTTACCCATTGATCATTTTCTTCTTCTCGTATCCCTAGCCAAGGACATCCCGCCTTCCCCTTTATCCCTCCCTTACCTTCTCTCCTCCTCTCCCTTTGTCTTTCCACTCACTCTACCTTGGCTTGTCCCTCCTTTATTTCATGCTCTCCATTACCCCCTGCCCCCATCCATTTACCATTTCCATCTTCTCACCTCCATAATCCACCACATTCCCCATTCCCCTTTAGCTAGAACTTGCTCCCAATGAGAAGATACTTTATCCTATAAGCATGAATTGAGAATAACAAGATAGGGGTAGCCATCTATTGAAACACCTTATAATCCCTTCCAATTTAAATGAATATACAAATGTTCCATTCTGAGGATTGTAAAGTATGCCAATTCTATAAATGACCTAGAGTTTCTACATTCACACACAACAATCAAACAAAGGTGGGTATTAAGAAATATATTTTGTAAGAATTTCCTTCTTCCCCTCAATGTTTGATCTCCCTTAATTCCTCTCTTCCTACCCCTTCCCCTTCGATTCCATCATCCTTTACTTCATGCTCACCACTCCCCTTTCCATACCCATCCACCCTTCACCTATTCTTACTTGGTCGCCCTTAGACCCTCTCATCCAAGTCCCTCATGCCTACCTCATTTAGTTTCACCTTTCTCCCACTTTATGTTGGTTCCCCCTCACCTCCTCTCCTCCTCCCCCTCAATCCCTTCTCACCCTTTCCCTTGTTGTCTCCCTCATTTCCTTCATTGCCCATCATTCCACCTTCCCCAACCATCCATATTTTAGTGCTCTTCGTAATGTTTTTGTTGACACCTAATCCTCATGATTGGGTGAATTTACGTAAATAATTAAATTAGGAATGTGAACAATCATCAGGAGATGCACTGAATAGTCACACCCTGTTGTGTATAACAAAGACATACCTGATGGAATAAAATGAATAATTTTTTTGCCTAATGGAGTTATTGCCTAGCTTGACATGGTATCAGAGCCAACTCCTTTTTTTAGCTCTCATGCTCTTTGTAACTCCTCTGTCTGTCTGCCATATTCCTTTTATAAAACCTACGCCCTGCTCTTCTGAAGCGTTGTCCTGTCCAGCGCTGCCCATACTGTGCTGAAAGAAGCGTTGTACATTAATTTTTTTTTTTTGTGAATGTTCTGACATTATAATTAAACGTTGGTTCTGGGTTGTTTCATTTGCACCATTCCATTGAAAGCTGCTCTGATATGGTATTGGAAACCGCCCATTTTTACTACACCTCATCTTTTGAACATTATTCTGACATTATAATTGAACGTTGGTTCTGAATTGTTTCAGTCACACCATTCCATTGAACGCTGCTATGATATGTATTGGTATCAACGCGGCTTGATATGACATTCCATTGACAACGTTGTGTATATGTTATACCCTTCAACGATGTGTATTCATTCCATTGACAACGCTATGTATAGGTTATACCCTTCAACATTGTGTGTTCAATCTTGGGACCTGTGAACGCTGTCTATTGAAATCTAGCCACCCTTACTCTGTTACGCCCCTGTCTGCCCATCAGTCATACCATTAAGTTTCAAATCACGCCATTATCGCACCATTAGTCTCTAGTTTGCACAATCATTTTCAACGCTGGATTTCCCTCTACGTTGATTTTTTATGGATTGTTAAGTGAAGGTTGTAAACATGAGGGATTGAATTTGGAGGAGGACCACAAAGAGTTCTGTTCCAGTCAGAGGAGACTACCACCATAACTGGAGACCATCACTAGAGGAAGGCGATTTGAGGAGCCTCGCCCTTTCCTTACTGCATGCAGACATCCCTTGGCCGCTACCATACACATGGATGCATGGGTTACATGAACAGCAAGCAGACTTGTTTCTAACTGTTGTAATATTTGAACGCTGGTCATGGTAATATTTGAACGCTGGCCTGTTGTAATATTTGAACGTTGGCCTGTTGTAATATTTGAATGTTGGTCATGGCATATCCTTTGAACGCTGGTCATACATTTGAACGATGACAACATTTGTAGCAAAATATTCGGTGAAGGCAGAATGCCCATGATGCATTGAGCCTTTTTAAAAGAGGTTGTATACTGCGCATGCATTGAATGTTTTTATTGGTAGCTGTGTACATTTTTGAAAGTCATTTTCTTTCTGTGTATTGAAGTTGTGATGACAGTGATTCAATGGGTACATGAAAATCTTATGTTAGAAGTTTTAGTGGATGATAATACCCTTTGAGAATGACCTTTTGAGTACATTTTTATTGTATATTGACAGAAGTATTTTTTTCTATGAGCAAAAGTTTTTTTACAAAATGCATTCAGTCATATCCATGGTAGGAATAGTTCTCATTGGCAAGGAGAACTACCCTGAAAGGTCTCGGATGATAAAACAAACCCTCATCTTCAATGAGTTGTGGAAAGGAGTGTGTCTCAGAGAAGGAGACAATGACCCAGTACAACCTACCTCAGACAAAGAGCTTGTCATTTGGGAAAACAAGAACAACAAAACTTATGCATTAATCACAACATCTGTAAATGAAGAGGTGAGTCGCTATATTTCGTCATATTCAACTACCTTTGAAGCTTTACAAAAGCTGAAAGAACTCTATGTCTCACATTCTGCACTTGAAGTCGTTCAACTCATGATTAAACTCTTCACTCTTGAACTACAAAATAATGATCCTCTTGCTCTTGCATCTGAAGTAAAGTCTATAATGCATGATATAAAATCCACTAAGGTTGAATTGGATATTCCTCTTATTTCTTTTCTCAAGGCACTTATCCTATTACTCAATTATCTTGAGTCATTGCAAGCAAATGGAAATCTCAAAGATATAACCTTTGACTCTCTTGTGAAAAAGTTTGCTGAAAGAGAGAAAGCTTTTGGAAAGAAGAGAACCCCTAAATCTTTTGAAGAGGTTGTGTGCCTTACTCATAAAGAAAAGCATCCTGCTTAAGATTCTACAAGAGGAAGAGGTGGACGAAGAGGAAGGGGAAGATCTTTCAGAGGCAGGGGTGGCAGACATTCTCAAGGAGAAGAGGAAGATTTGCACTACATTCGTTGCAAAAGAAATGGATCACATGATGCCTCTACATGCAAGCTATCATGGGACAAAATTGAGAAGAAAAGAAACCAACAGAAAGGTAAAACTGATGATATAGACAAAGGTAAAGCACCTGAATCCACTCACTATGTTGAGGCACAATGTAACATTGGAGTAAAGATTTATTTAATGCTTCACTTGCTTCTTGGAAAAATGATTGGTTGCTTGATTCAGGAGCAACCTGCCACATGACTCAGAAAAGATTTTTTTGAAGATTTCACTGACAATGTTGATGGAGCAGTATACTTTGCAGACCAATCAA
>APFE030646120.1:32388-89003 GCA_000404065.3 Pinus taeda
TCCCAACTCAATCAACAGAGCAGCCTGGACCATCTCAGAAAGGTCCCCCAAAGTGGCTGACAAAGACACTTGAAAGTGTTCATCCTGATGAAATTGGAAAAAAAGGAACCATACATTCACACCGACAAAATGGAGGTGATGTAGATGACTCTAATTCACCTATTGATATGGATGTTTATTATGATTGTGAATTGAACTTGTCTACAGATTTTGAACCAACTTCCTTTAAAGAAGCTGCCTCTCATGATGAATGGAGAGAATCAATGCAAAAGGAGTATGATGCCCTCATAAAGAACGGCACTTGGAAGCTGGTTGATCCTCCATTTGGAACCAAACCAATTGGCTGCAAGTGGGTCTACCAGAACAAGTACAAAGCTGATGGCTCACTTGACAAGCAGAAAGCTAGGCTTGTGTCAAAAGGTTTTGCACAGAAGGAAGGGGTTGATTATGAGGAAACTTTTTCCCCCACAGCAAAATGGGCCACCATCCGGACACTCTTTGCACTAGCAGCTCAGAACGGTTGGAAAGTCCATCAAATGGATGTAAAAACTACCTTCTTGAATGGAGATCTAAAAGAGAATGTTTTTATGTCCCATCCTGAAGGATTTGCTGTGAAAGGACATGAACATAAAGTATGCAAACTTGTGAAGTCCTTGTATGGCCTCAAACAAGCACCACGAGCCTGGTATGAAAAACTAACTGAGCATCTTCTGAAACTCAACTTCAATCATTTTGATCTTGATGATGCAACTTTATTTGTCAAGAAAGTTGGCAAAACAATTGTATATCTTGTGTTATATGTAGATGATCTTTTAATGATAGGGAACAATGAAAGCTACATTGCATCCATAAAGAAGGAATTGGGGAAAAGTTTTGAAATGACTGATTTGGGCTATGTTCATTACTATCTTGGCATTGAAGTAACCCAACATCCAAAGTCCATATTTCTTTCTCAAAAGAAATACATTGGAGATTTGTTAAACAGGTTTGGCATGACAAAGTGCAATCCTCTTACTACTCCAATGGAACAAAACTTAAAGCTCACATCTATTGAAGGAAAGGAATTTGAGGATGCAACAATGTATAGACAGCTTGTAGGAAGTCTCAACTACCTAACTACTACCAGACCAGACATTTCATTGGTTGTTGGAATCCTCTCCAGGTTTATGCAAAAGCCTTGCGAGGGACATTGGTCTTCTGCAAAAAGAGTTCTAAAGTACTTGAAGGGAACTCAAGACTTGGAATCAAGTACACACAGGTGGATGACTTCAGCTTGATCGGATACTCTGATTCAGACTTCGATGGAGACAAAGAAACTGGGGTATCTACTTCAGGATATGCTATGAGTCTTGGATCAGGATTTGTCTCCTAGAGATCACGAAAACAATCAGTTCCAGCAGATTCCACAACAGAAGAAGAATACGTGGCAGCAGCTAAAGCAACAAAAGTAATTGTGTGGCTTAGGAAAATTCTTGAAGATTTGCAGGTAAAACAAGTACAATCAACTCCATTTCTGATTGACAACACCTCTGCAATAAAGTTGACCAAGAACCCAAAGTTCCATGATCAAACAAAGCACATCAATACTAAATATTATCTGATCTGACATCATGTTGAGGCCAAAACAATTCATCTCCATCATTGTTCCACAAATGAGCAAATTGCAGGCATCTTCACCAAAGTGCTTGGAAGAGAAAAGCTTGAAAGATTCAGAACGATGCTTGGACTCACCAACATCCCTTCAGATTAAGGGGGGGGGATGTTAACACCTAATCCTCATGATTGGTTGAATTTATGTAAATAATTAAATTAGGAATGTGAACAGTCATGAGGAGATGAACTGAACAGTCACACCCTATTGTATATAACAAAGACATACCTGATGGAATAAAATGAATCAGTTTTTCTGCCTAATGGAGTTACTACCTGGCCTGACAATTTCTAATGAGTCATCACTTTCTCTGTTTTGAATCCATAAAGCTAATTTATGACCTTTGAAGGTTGCACATATTTTCAAGGTCATGATTAAAAACTATTGTTCTTTAGCACTAGAAACGGAGATTGAAGTGTTTTCAAAGTATATGTTTGTTTAATATATTTCTAAAGACATATTATTTACCTCGTTTTGTACCTAGGTAACTATCCTATGGTATTGATAAGTTTTTGGAGATATCATAAGTGTTGAGTCTTGATAGCTTGCATAACAAAGCATTTGTTTTACAAATTAGACAGTAGAAACATAAAATAAGAATTATGGGTTAAAAAATAAACACATTTTGTCATTATATTTACCATGATACATGTTTTCTCCATTGTGCTATTGAATAGTTGATTTATTGTCTATTCTTTAAAATGAACAATACATTATTTCACCTATTTAATCTTAACTTGGCATAAGTTTCCATGTAATAGAAAAGTGATCCTACAAGACTCTCTTGGCCTATTCTTTAAAATGGGTAATACACTATTTCACCTATTTAATCTTGATTTGGCATAAGTTTCCATCTAATAGCAAAGTGACCCTACAAGACTCTCTTCTATGAAGTGTTGGGTATGTGTTATATTCTTTGCATGACTACCCCACGTGCAATTTGTTGCATCAAGCTCAATGAAGGGGTAACAAGAACGTTTCAAGGGAGAAATAACACCCCTATTTGGGGGTTCAAGGCATTGCCCAAACATAAAACATCTGGATATTCTTTTGCAGTATTCCCCTTTAGCATTTTTAGGGCACATGGTGGTTCAACCCACAGTTTTTCAATACTAGTTAAGGAACTATGGTTGTATTCTAATCCATGGTCAATGGATTGAGCTTTTATAGATGTTATGACATATTCATATTATATTGTGACATTGCAAATAGTAGAATATATTGAGAAAAAAAAATTGGTTATTGAGATTTAGGTTTCTAGCGTAAATTTCTATGTTAATGTTGGTGTGTTCCATCAATTTTTTTTCTTCTTCTTATTTAAAAAAAATTGTCTGTGGCATTAACTATGCAAGATTAAAACCAACAACCAATTCCATATTTAATATTTTCAATAATAAATAAATCTATAAATTTATATATAATTTTTTTTATTAAATCTAAAGTTGTTCTTTTATCTCTTTTAATAAAAAAAAATAGAGATTTAAAAAATAAAAATAAAAAATACAGCTATTAAAATCCAAATGAAGAATAAAAGCTTAGAGACATATTTTAGAGACATATTCCTTTAACATTAACTTTGGTTTTAAAACTACAATTTCTAAACATGGCTTTCTTTAGATTTCATCCTCAATCTCAAAATACCATGTCTTATTTAAATAATTTCTATACACACATTTCATTTAAGTTTAAAATTACATTGCATTTTAGTGTCACTGCATTTGATGAGTATGGGTTTTTTCCATGTTTATGAGTATGGTTTCTTCTCTCTTTATGTTAAAGCTTAGTCTAACATATTCCTTTGTACTCTAATAAATTTTTATTCCTTTGTACTCTAATAAATTTTTATAAGTATGGTTTTTTCAATATTAGATTACTCTCTTTATGTTAAAACGTGCGTCTAACATATTCATATGTACTTAAATACATTTTTTAAAACCTATACATCATGCTTTGAATTTAAGATGAAAACCTAATTGTTTTCCTTATTCGTGAGTGTTCGAATTTGAATTTTATTTAATTATAATTATAAAAAAAATTAATTTTGACGAGGCTTAGATATTTTTTACTGTCATGTAAATCTCATTTTCAATTTTATCTATAAAATAATCTTATATAAAAATATAATTCATATTCATATTTCTAAATGAAAAAGTTTATTAAAATCATACTTCGAAAACAAAACTAATTTTGGTGAGTGTTAGAAGATGCCATTTTTTAGCTTGATATAAGCCCCAATTATTTTAAATTTTCTCCATAAAACTAATCTTATATACAATATAGTTCATATTTCTAAATACAAATGGCTGAATGAAATCATACTTTAGTTGGAAGCATAGAGCTTAAGATTATATTTTCAAAAGAACGGATAAAGAATATTGTGCATACTTCTCGTTAATGTTCTATCCTTTTAGAATCCTTATAAATATTTCAAATTTTATACGAGTACCTTCAGATTCCATTTACTGTGGTTGAGTATCGTTGTGGTTATATTTCACCTCATACGTTCTATATATAAAATTTATGGAAATATATTATTTCGACTGTGTGCCATAAACAAAACTGAAGTTCAGTATAAAACAGCAAACCGCAGAGATGTATTGCAGCATACATTACAAACACATGGCTTCATTATTTTGGTATTTACATTCAGAAGCCGCAAACACACATCCATACTTGCATTAAACAGTCTATAATATATCCATGTAGGAATTTCGGTGCCGCCCAGCCCACTTTACATTGTATGTATGAACCTCCATATCTTGTTCATATACGCTGGGAGGCCCATTGTTGATTCCTTTACGGTACAGTGTAAGCTGGCAACCAAAAAAACACCATCGTTATTCGGTAGAATTCTTGTTAAAAAAAATAAGAAAGAAAGAAAGCTGAAGTCATATATATATATATATATATATCTTACCTCCACATTTGTAACCAACAGGTCTGTCGGAGAATTGGCAGCGCTGGGGAATCGATATGGCGACGGCGGGATCGATTCCTGCAGCTTTGGCTGTTTTGGAGAGCATGACGGAGCAGAGGCAGGCGGGATCGGTGGAGAATTTGTGAACGGCGTTGCAGCAGCCGGTTGAGACGGGAGCGTTTGCGTTCTGAGCGGCCTCCATGCACGGCGCCAGCTTGGTCGCCTCAGACTCCACTGCACATTCACCTGCTGCGTTTGCTCCCAAAACAACACTCAGAATGACGACGAGAGTAAGCAAGTTTGCAATAGTGAACGCCATTGCTTGCTATGAATGACTGATTGTTTGTACTACACGTTACAACTATGAGTATGGACTGAGAGGATTGGAGTGTCTGAATTTATAGCTGTTTTGCAACAAATATGATCAATAGCGAGCCCGCACGTGCACTTCCACCCATACATAAATTCTTTCATCTATGATTTCAAAGACCAATGGACGGCGCACTGTCAGCCAGAATATTATAAATTTCAGGAAGTGGATTTGCTTTATTGATGTGGCTGCTCTTTCTCTATGATGATTACACGAACACAGACAATGACAGCATTGGCAAAAATTTATACAGATTGTAACACACAGAATGACAGCATTGCCAATAATTTATGCAGATTGTGAATTTCATGGCTGTACATGGGACAATGTCCAGTGCAAGACTGTTGCTCGTCATGCTCTCCCTGCTGGTGGCCCAATTGTCATAGGTGGTTCCTCTTACTGAAGTTATCGATGACACGATTATGATGGGTAGGGGTTTTCTCTTTTCAAGATTGTGAGGAGAGAGAAGCCATTCTTGGCATTGGGATGGATATGCACTTCCTCAATTTGCATTAGGTTTAGGTTGGGTAAATCATATTTATGTAGAAGTAATGTAATATGCTCTCTTCAAGAAAGTGGAGACAAGGCATTCTTGTCATTGGAATGGAATATGCACATATATCCCCAACTTGCATGAGGTTTTAGGTGGGGTAAATCATATATATAGAAGTTAATAACATGTATATATTGTTTTTATTTTAAATATTAATAACAAAAAATATGAGTAAACATGCGTATATATATATATATATATATATATATATGTGGGGTATTATTATTTAACAATGTTGATCTGGTTTAATATAACTTAAACCACATATCATATAAAACTCTTGAAGGAGGATAGTGAAATGAGATCTATATTAATTTTGGATATCGTTAGCAGAGACTCATGCATGACATCACTAGTTGGAAGAGGAGCCCTTTTAAACTGTTGAAAGCAGCTGATTTCTAGAATCTGCAATGCTTCAATACTGTACAATGTTAGTGGCGTAACATCAGCATAATTTATGCTTCGAGTTGTTGTCAATGGACTATACATAAAAGGCGACGGCGACGGCGACGGTGAATGATCTCATTTTCTATATGCATTTTGGGAAAATAAAAATAAAAAATAAATCCATAAAAGGTGACCGTGGATGATATTATATTTTATGTCATATTTTTTGAAAATTTATATATTTGAATTTGCAGAGATCAGAAACCTATTATTTTATATTTTTTTAAATAAAATCATCGTACACAATCATCTTGTCAAAAGTGATGCGTAATTTAATTTATGTTTAATAGATTGATTTAATTTAGTAAGTGTAAAGTTAATAGTGATTTTTCAATGAATGGCAATGTAAATATAGAAATAATAATTTATTAATTTGAAAAAAATAATTTGAGATAATTTTATAATGAATTGAATATGGTATAATATAAAATATAAGAAATTAAATTAGTTTTTTTTTAATATATAACATTTAATTATAGAATTTGTGTATAGCCAGAGATGGAAAATGGTTTAAATCTGATTTTTTTTGTTGATGACTCCACTCATGTTAGAGACACTGCTTCTTGCAATTCCCACCTCTAACACATATTAACGCTTTGAAATTGGTTGTTGATAACTCCACTCATGTTATAGAGGCTTTATGCAATTCCCACTACTAACACATATCATGGATTTATTAACGCTTTTTAACTGGTTAATGCAACTAAATGTCATATTGTCACTAATGTATCTCAAAGATTAGAAATCATTGAACATGCATGACAAGTAGTTTTTGATCTGCTACGATTAGCACATGAAATCAACTCATTTTCCGATTTGGTGAGGAGTAACATTAACAAAGACAAGCATTTCATTAATAATTACTTACTTGATTTTAGTCAAAGTCTTGAATTGTTGTCTGATCTGGACAAAAAAATAGAGAACTCCCAAATCTTAATCAAATTAGGCAAATCGAATCTAGATGGCCCAAAAGAATCAATACACTAGAAAACATTGTTTTTTGAATGTGAAAGCATAAAGAATAGAATAAGTGATGCATTTGTAGAGGCAATGCAAATTAAAGCTCTAGATGGTCAATGCATCATATGAAATTCTTATTTGATCACTGAAGATACACTAATAGTTGAATTGAAAAAGGTAAAAGAGTCAATAGAAAAACAATTTGATGACATAACTAATTTTACTCTAGAAGAAATTAGCAAATGGTTGGTTAGCTCTGTTAGTATTTATGATGAGAAGTCTGTCTTAGTTGCTCATGTACAAAAAGAGGCCTTGGATATCAAAAATAAGATATTCAACCATCATGTTAAGCTAGATATTACAATCATTCCAATGAAAGATTTCATTAAAGCTATGTTGAAGACATTGGTTCAACAGGTCATGAATGCATAAGGCAATTGATAGTGAAATAATTAGCATATATGATTTCACATACTGTAAGTGTCCTTAAATATTCACATATTTTTTTCTATTTGGTAGTATTTAGTGATTGGGATTTGTTAATTTTATTAATGTCACCTAGTCTAGTTGCTTAATGTGGTTCCTTGTTTTCTTTTATAGTTTCCTTTTTCCATATTACGGTTCATGAGAGCCCAACCCTAGTCCCCATTGGGACGAACACATTTACTTTTATAGAATGCAGGAGTAGATAGTTGAAGAGAAGATGCCAATATAACATAGTGAATGAGCTAATGCACTGAGCTATTGAGCATTTTCATTATTGATATAAGTGATTTGCATTGAGAATTAGAGTTGTTAATGTTTTTCATAAGATGTTGTATGCTTCTGTGTACTGTGACATTGTTTAGAAACATTAATAGAGCATAAGTCACTGATTATAGTTATAATGAACAGTCGAGAACAACTTTAGATTTCATATGTATGTTTCGTATACTGTATTTATTTTAATCATATCTATGATGCTTGAAATTTGAAACGTGATACAGTTCTTGTTATTGTGATTGTATTGCATAATGTTAGATACTTACGCTTTGAGCTTCTATATTATGTCATGCATACATATGCTAATAACACATAATAGAAATGTAGTTAAGGGTTTTATATTTTTCAAGTATTTTTATTTTCTATGAAGCTTGAATAATGTTGATTTCCTTAATATTTTAAATTTGTGCAAACTACAACACTCTAGGAAAGGATTTTACTACGCTTTTCCTGTATCTCCCTACTACACATAATGAAAGTTTTTTCCTGTATTTTGAAATGAAATTGATATATTAATTTTATGTGATTTTGATTTTCAGGTATACAATTGCTTGATACAAAGCATTTCAATCTTAAGAAAAATAAGAACTTTGCAGAAAATGAACCAATATTGATCAAGAAAGAAAAAAAATGTTGAAAGTTTTGCGTGGAAGTATTTAATTGTAATGAAAGCTTCATTGTGTAGACTACACAACCTCTAATAAATTAATTAGTGGTAGATATTTTTGTGGAGAGCTTTCATTGTGCATAGAGATTTCATAAACAATGGACACATTTTTTCCGTACACTCTACAATAATGGAGTAATGCATTTCACGTAGTGAAAGATTTGAAGAAAGAAGTTCATTGTCCATCTACACTCCATATAATAAAACATTGACTTTCCCATGGAATAATGCTTGCTTCCACACCTCCTTATAATTCTAAGACATACAGTTGAGGGGATACATGTGCAAAGTGTGAAGGTGTGAAGAAAATCTATATGCGGAGATAAGAAAAAGTGTAGGAGTGCTTCGTACATTCAAGATTTTGACTCCACTTCTACACTCTGCACAAAGATCTCTGCATAGAGCTCTTCGCACATCAAAATATTCCCACATAAAGCTCTCTGTAGTGAAATGGCACTTCTACAACTGGCGACACTATTTTGTTAGTGGTAGATGCAAAGCTCTGCACAAGTCTAGCAAATACTTTCATGAAATAAACTTAAGCCTATTGAAAATCCTAGCTCCTATAATGTGGGGGTGGTTGGCCTATTTTTCTACATGACAATTGTTTCACATTCTATCCCAAGAAAATCACTTCATGACATATTTGTTAACATTAGATTATTAATAAATAAATATGAACATTAGACTATTAATAAACATGAAAATTACACATGTTGCGGTCTCAAATTTGAATGAAGCTTCCCGTTGTGTGGAGGAAACTTTCCACCTCACAACACCGGGAACTTGTCACCATGTTAGACAACATCACTAGATGATAATCATTTTCGTATATATTGAATTATGTTCTCAATTAAACCTTGTTGATAGTGTGAATAAAATTGATCACCTTGGAATTAAAAAATAAAAGGTAATATGTTTACCGTGCATATAAAGTTCATTAAAGAGGGACATGTAGTGTGCAAATATTTTCTTGTATGAACAAGTAGTGTGCAGAGCTTTCTGCACAGGGAAAGCTATTAAAACTTTTAGCAAATATTTTTGTGAAATAAATTGAAGCCTTTTGAAACTCTTACCTCCTACAATGTCGACGTGGTTGGCCAATTTTTCTACATGAAAATTGCTTCACATGCTAGTAGAACCGATAACAGAATTAACACCAACGAGAACTAAATGCTTTCATAATCCATATTGGAGGACATCACATAAACAAAAATGCAATGATCTCATTAATTCACTATAACAACATTTTTTGAAAATTGGACGAACCTTTAAACTACTATTTTGTGTAGCGTGCTCCTCACAAAAACGAAAAATAACCTTAGTCTCCAAGACACATTGTTGAAGGGATACATGTGTGGACACCACAACAAGATCTATGTATAAAGAAAAGAAAATTCAACTCCACTTCTGTACTCTGTACAAGGAAAACATTGCTTGCACTTTTGCATTGTAGCATTAGTATCTAATACTAAATGAAGTCTCCTTATAACTATTAACTACATTCAGTAGAATGTATAAATCCAAAAAATGTACGAGTGGGAACTTCCACATTTCGTACCATGTATCAAAAAATATTAGTGTTCCATTATAATTCTAAGAGGGAAGCCAAAGTTATAGGGAAGCTATAGTTGCACAATGAAACTTTTATTATGACAAAATCAAATTTAACTTTAAAATCATATTGTCACTTATATAAATTTCCTTATATTATTAGGCTGAGGTTTAGAAAAAGTAACATTGACACATTGTGTGGAGGTGCAGAACAAGCAACGCTAACACATTGCATAGAGGTGCAAAACATTGTGTAGAGTGCTTGAAGATTATGTGGATCCTTAATACAATTGCTTGTTCTATTTGATATATGTAAGGAAGTTGTATATAGCTGATTGAAAGGACACGAGGCATTTTGTGGAGTGGAAAGGATCTTTTTAGTTTTACGAGATTATAATTAATATGCATATGCATAATTAATTAATACTAATATCATATTTAATGAAAATGGGGCAAGTTGTGGAGTAGCAATACTTTCAAAGTAGGAACTAATCGTGAAGAACATTTAAGGAAACATTGATGTAGTGCTATTGAAAACATTGCATTTGATGTTTCTTATCAGAAATGGAATGGTGGTGCCCTTATTCAAGATTTTTTGCAAAATTAAATGAACTACCTCTTTTGTGTGGAAGAATGGTTCTGCGGGACAGGCAACAAAAACATTGTTCCGTAATGTTTTTTGTGTCTATATACATTTTTGAGTGCCTTCCTGTATACAAAAGTACATGTTGTAGAATACATAAAAGATATAGCAAAAAAACAGGGTTGTATAATGTGATAATAATAATCAAATGAGATGAAATTAATTTAAAACTCTTTTTCGTTTAAGAATTTAAAGATTTAGCTATGAAAAAGAAATGTTGCATAGAGCTACGAATTTGTGTGGACTGGAGGATGTACATAGTATGAATTATGTGTGGGAGAACCAAGGTGCAAAGGGAATTTTACTCCATAGATGCAATTTTTTTTTGAATTGGAACACAAACTTCAAGTCATAATTTAATAGGAAAAACTAGAAAGAGCAGGAGGGTGGGTGGGCATTTCTTCAGTTAGTCCTCTGTCACTGACAGCAAGGAAAATATTGTTATTTTGTTTATCTTTTATTATTCAGATTTATTTGTGCAGAATGAAAGATGTGTAGATAATGGGGTATGTGCTGGAGAAAGTGCACCTTTTAGAAAAATTATCATTGTGTACTACTGTCTCTAATTGTATATGTTATACTTTTCTTCATTCTCTCATATTTCACATTAAATTAATATCTAAAAATCTACTTTTGCATATTTCTTCCCAATTTTTCTTAAATAGTATTTCTTGCTTAGTTCTCCCACAACGTCTCTCTTTCTTATGCATATCAGAAAACTAGTGTTATTAATCAAAATAACTTTGAATTTTCCAAGTAGATTTGATTTTTCTTTATTTATGGAGACGTTAAACCAATATTAAGGTTTGATATAATCTTTAAGCATTCCACACAATGTAATTTCTTTAGCAATAACCATTAGCTTTTCAATCACTTTCAATATCTACTTTGAACTAACAATATTTATTTAGTTTTAGCACATTTCATTGTCCAAATATTTTCTTGTGGGGATCTCTCATTGTGGTTTAGAGAGGGTGGGGGTGCGAGGAGCATTTATTTGACTAGTGCTTTGTCATTGACAAAAAGACAACTATTGCTACTATATTTATCTTTTATTAGTTTACATATTTATATGTGTGCAAGGAAATATCTGTAGAGGATAGGATATGCGTAGGAGTTGTGAATTTGTATGGAATGAAGAATCAGTGTAGAGGACAAGATATGTGTGGGAGAACGAATGTGTAAAGCGAACTTTATTTCATGAACATAATTAATTTTAAACTCTTTTTCATTTAAAAATTTTACAAATTTTCTAATTTTAAGATTTGTTTTATTAAATTGAACATAAGAGCACCTCTTAGCAAAACTTTTGTATATGAAAATAATAATAATTTCAAAGAACAACATTTTTTTACTTTGTACAATGATATAATGAATCAAATTTACTTAATGTTAAATTTTTATTATTAATAGTAATTTGTCCTTGAACAAAATGCGTTGATAGCTCCCTACCTCACTGGAGGCTATATCACTCGCCCTATGGTCAAATTCCACTCACTATCAATTATTTTTTACTACAATTTTTCCTATCTGTAGGTCGAACTCCATTGACTATCTCATATGTAAGTTAAATATTTATAAGATAATGTGACAATTGTAGCCACTAATTTTGGTTGTGTTTTTCGCAGAAGCATTTTCCAGGGGTTCATCATGTAATTTTTTTAGAATACACGTTATGAATGCATGTTACATTAGTTTTCAGATGAGTTGCTTACAAATAGATTCATTTTCTGAGATGTATGGTGTTGTTCTAGTAGTTGCATGCTATGAGGGATTACCTTTGCAAGATTATTTCGAAGAAAAAATAAAAACATGTAGCATTTTTGATAGGTAAACAATGCATTATTTCATCTATATGTGATTGCTAAGAACATTTATACAATATACGGTACATTCATGTAGAAATGATGTACAAACATCAGGTACTGGATAATGTGATAATGCTAAACACATTTACACATGATTTTTTACCATCGTATAACTCTTATGTTTGAATTATTCCTGTGCTATGAAATTAGAACGTCTTATTTTTCTTATTTCTATATATTTGATCTAACTCATATCACTAAAGCAACAAAAATGAACACAATTAGAAAATATACCATTAAAGACAATGATAACTTGGCTAAGAGGTGTGTTTCTCTTCTATTTGTTGTTATTTTATTATTTTTACATTATATAGCCCAATTTTTTTTTTCATTAATTTTAATGTGTTTTAACTAAAAGCAATGCTTTTTCGATTTTCAGGAAACATATAAAACTTAGGAATTCGGTTCGAGGATAATAATTACAAAGAAAAAAGTACATGAACATTTCTATAAAACATTTGTATTTGCTGAAACTAAAACCTATTTAAGGTTTATGTACATTAGAAATGAATTCACATTATCTCATTCTATTTTCATTAGATAGTTCTTACTTAGTTTCAATTATAATGTTCTTTTCAGCATTGATTTCAATGTCTTATTTGTGAACAGGAAAAATATATCAAATTCTAATGATGTTACAATAGAGATGGATGAGGGTGTAGAGATAGAAATGAGAAGTACTACAGAAACAAATATCGCAATAGACAAAACAAAAGAAACAAAAAGCCAACGAATAAACAAAAGCAAATAGGTAGTTCTATGCAGTTTTAGTTAACTATATATCAAATTTCCTTTTTGTGTTTTTGCTCCTTTTTTTGAATTTATTTCAATTCAATTCTCATGACTAGGAAAAAGGAAATTGAGTCTATGCCATTGTTGTTCAAAGATATCAGTAATAATATAGCTGGGAGGATTTTTTCTGGCCTTGTCTTGGTTACATATCAAACATTTTTGGACAAATAAAACAAGACAAAAGTAATACTCCATGCATATTTAATAGATAAGAAAGCGAAAATGAGAATAACATTGATTGTGCCAACAAAATTTATCGAACAACCTGAAACAAAATTTATTGCAAATGTTTCTGTTTCCATTAGAGATTCCAAAATAATTCTAAAGAATAAATATGACAGTGGTCATTATGAAAAACTATTTGTCTAAATAGTTTTAGTAGTGTAGAAAATATTTGTCTTATTTGTGCAAAGTATTGATTCTTTCCAAATATTACATTTAAAAACATGTCACATAATGAAGACTCATTTCCAGTTGGAACAATCACTACTATTTCAATTTTGGGAACACAAACAACAATGAAATATATGTTGGAAATCAAAGACGAAAATGTATAATAGGACAGGGAAATAATAAGCTTTGATTTATTTGAATGTTTCAATATTACAAAGTTATTTTCCATGTGTTACATAGTTTTCATGGACTATTTTACAAATTCTACATATGTGACAGGTTGAAGTACCCGATAAAATTGTTTTGGCATGACTTTCAATTCAAATACAATTGCAAGAAAACATTTTTCCGCTAATCTTGATAAAAAATATAGTTAGAAAACAAGAAAGAGTGTTCCTAACTTCACAATCAATGCTCATATATCCATTGAAAATAGGAAAGATATCCGAAAATATAAGAAACTTGCTTTCTTCGCTAAGTGGAATATGCATGGTAAACTTTATTATATTATTTATATAGACATAGATAAAGAAAAAATAACAAAAATAAATTTGATTTGATGTTACTAGGCCTCTATTTTCTATATCAATTTTAGAGTACTTCCAAGGAAACGTGACAATGACTAGTGCATATACAAACCCATTTGAGGCTATATATGTGAAATGCAGTAGTCCAATTACAAGTACTAAAACTATGAATAAGACTATGCTTTATTGCACCAATTTCTAGTAGGACTCTTGCTTCGTTTATTTCCATTAGCTAAACTAAATTATACATACAAATGAAAAGACTTAAATACAATGCATTTTGAGGGGCGTGGAACTAGAAAAAAGTAATACCTGAACTATGAGAATTTTCCTATGAGAAATATTGTATAGATAAATCAGTTGCTATTGACATGTTGTCCAATTTTGAGACACATGGAACTGTTAAACACACATGGACAGCAAGAGAGATATGAAAGATAAAGCATGCAATACAATTTTTATTAACATTTGATATACATTTATAGTACATTATGTGACGGTCGGGATTCACATCCCAAGGTCTCTTGGACTCCTTTTGTCCATTCAGCTTCCACACTAACCCATTGAGGATTAGGTATCCAAGATTTCCCCCCTTAATCCGAAGGGTTATCTATGAGTCCAAGAAGAGAGCAGTAATACAAAATGTGCAAAAATGCATGGCAGCACTAGGCTGAATGTGCTCTATGAAATGTTGGTATAAAGAGCGGTGGTTTAAGGATGGCCATCAACACTGGAATGCTTAGTGCAGTTCTTAGAACTCTTCCAAAACTGGCAAAAAGCTGAAGTCTTCTGCTAGAGGAAGTGATCCTATTGTTTTAAAGAGGGAAAACTTCAACCAATAGAGGGAGGTCTCACCCCGCATAAAAGGTGAAACTTCAACCTGAAAAGGGAAGTCTCAACCTGCGATGGTTTAAGGATGACCAACAACTCTGGAATTCTTAATGCAATTCCTGGAACTCTTCCAAAGCTGGCAAGAAGCTGGAGTCTTCTGCTAGAGGAAGTGTTCTCAATTTTGTTCTTGGAACTCTTCGAAAACTGGCAAGAAGCTGGAGTCTTCTGCTAGAGGAAGTGTCCCAGATTGCCAACTGAAGGCATGTTCACGGGCATCTTTGTCTCTGGCTACAACTCTGAAACTGGTGTGGCAGGTTGTGGCTCAGGCTCGCTTGATGTGACTTTGAATCTTGTATATGACCATCATTTCCCCCCTGTCAGATACAAGGTGAGAGGATGGAGAAAACTCAACTGCAAGAGTGTTCAATATTCTGGAACAAGTTCTAACATGTGTTTGGAATATCTTCTTAGCTGTTAATGCCCATTGCCAAGAAGTGATCCATCCTAGATGAATCTTTGTTCTTGCAGGACGTTTGTTTCTGAAGCATTTGTGTGAAGAATGACTGGTTTTATGACAGTGCTTACATGGATGAAGATCAAAACAATGATCTTTCAAATGGCCAACTCGATCACAGTGTTGGCATTTCACAATTTGTTGTTGTTGTTGTTGTGGAAGAGGGGCAAAGTCTGGAACAACTGGAGGTGAACTGTCATGAGGAGCAGGTGAACTATCATGAATAAATCCAGCACTCTGAAACTGAATGGGCTTGGCATAGTCTAGAATATGAAAGGACAAGTCCTTGTCATATCCAAGACCAATTTTGTGCTTGTTGTGGACAAGATATTCTCAAGGTCTAATGATGGGCTTGGGAAGTGCAGACTGAGTTTCTGCATCTGCATGTATAACTGCTACTTTATTTGAATGATCTGTAACATTATTAACATGCTGCTGATGGGTGGTTGTCTCAATGTTCTGAACAAAAACAGGTTCAGAATGGTGTCTATTTTGATGTAGCTCTTCTTGCTGTAGCTGTGATTCAAGCTGCAAAAAATCGATCTTTTCTTGTACATTTTGCAAGCAAGTTTGAATGTTAAAAAGAGTTTCCTTACTGACTTTTACCATCCCATCAACAGTGGAAAATATTAGACTATTTAATAACTGTAATGCATCATCAATTTGCTTCATTTGATAACAATGTTGCACAAATATCTCAAACAATGCCAAATAACTGCAACTTTAAGGAATATAGACAACCCCCAATGCTTATGAACATTGAACTTTATCGTTCCAATTAATCCTCCAATTGATGAGGGTGCCCTTTTAATGGCTCAGACCACATTAATAGAAATGTCTCAGTTCTTTGATGGAATGGATGAGGATGGAAATCTTCGAAATACCAATGGACATGAGAAACCTTACTTACTGTACCAACCTATACCAACCTGATTATTACTTAATCACTGTGACTAGACATCATCAATATATATGTAACATTTCTGTTCTTGGGAAACCCGTGCTTTTCATGGCATCAATACACAAGATTATTATAGCCACAAAATAAATGTGTGTCTGAGATACATCAAGATTTCTGCTGGCAAAGAAGGTGAATTCAGAAGGAATGCCTCACGAATTCGCAGCTGCTAACAGAACCCAAAACCGACATATAGTCACAAGGAACGAATACAATATAACAAAAGAATGTGCATGCCCAAGACCAAGACCATGTGTATCTGCTTATTACAAAAAAATGGCTGAAATGAAATAAATTGATATCAAAAAGGGCCAATAATCATCATCTTCATCGTCAACATCATAATCATTGATTGTATTGCGATAAAAATGGCGAACTTCCTAAGGAAGGAAGCCTTTAAATCCCCCTAGGCAGTAGAATAATTGTGAATCTTTTATTAATCAATCTTTAGAACTAACACTAAGCTGCAAAGATACGAAGGGAAAACCTCTGTTAGGGCCATAGAATGTGTCGTTATGGTGCTGCTGCCGCGAGTTCTGATGAGGATGAAAAAATATCTGTGCAGTGCTTCTTCAAAGTACTGACTGTGTTTCAAAGCTGACGGCATAACCATATACAACTCCAAGCCCTTCAGATTTCATTACGATCCTATGAGTTACGAGCTGAATTTTGACCACAGGTCTCGGCAGGATGAAGATCATCAGCGCAATGGTTTTTTGTTATCTAACCCAAAGAGCAGGGAGTAAAACCCTAAAATCTTGGAAAATCCCTAAAATGCATACATAACCTTTATGTCATGGTGGATTGGATGTCGTTTTTAGGTTTCCGATCCTTCACTTAGAATGTGCTGAACTCGAGACACGGTCCAGGGTGCAAATTTTGGCAGTCGGTGCTCGATGTATTCGATTAGGTTACATTCTGGGCAGACATTTCAGAGTTCGATTGCGTTCCAATGCCTATTAATTCCTTACCTCCATACGATGGAAAAAACAAAATTCTCGAAATCGAGAAGATTGCAGAAGTTATGGCTTCCTTTCCATTCACATGCGATACTTTCACATGAACTGGGCTTGAAATACACCTTTGTTGGCTGGTTCTGATGGATGAGCCATTCTCAGAAAACGTAGATGGCAATGTTACCACAACGGGTCACCAAACGACAGGATTCTGAAAGATACGGTCGGATTGAGCTCGAACAGTTATGCCATACCGATAAATCTTCTTCATTTATTTGTTTATTGATATGCCATCATTACTTCATGCTTCCGCTGCGAATACACATGAACTGTGCAGCGCTACCACATTTCCATTTCCACAACACTCCCTCATACTTCAACAGCACACACAGGCGCACATTCTTTAGATGTATGCGGGTGGTCAAGATATGGAGAGGCTTAAAACGGTGTATACCACAGTGTATACCACACAATCTCCAAACACTATTTCCTCCCGATAGAAGCACCAGATTATGGACAATACCAGTCGCCTGATCTCACATTTAGCAATCCTTCCAACCAGAAATTGCAAGCCCTTGGCTTTGATTCGATTCGCTATGGCTTTCAGCGCCAAAGGTTCGTTCTTCCCCAAAATGATGGTTTAAGGATGAGACACTTACCATTTGAGAGGTACGAGATAAATAGTTATAATACCAATGGAAAATAGCCAAGACAGTTCGGGCTTGTTCAACAATTCTGTGGTGTTACAACGACCACGCCAAAGGAAGCCGCCTTCTTTCTTGAAAGCTGGAAAACTGAAAGGGTAGAGAAAATGTTACGACAGAGGGTTATTACGACCATAGAAAAAATTGTGCCAACAATGATTATGGCAGAGAGTGTAGACAGGCAATTATGCCCAGCCCAGGGAGTGTAGAGGGCACAAACAATGATTATGAAAGACTTTGAGTAGTAGATTATACCATTGTCAGGACAACGGATTATATAAATCAGGATGATATGAGTTACAAAGGCAGAAATACTAAAAATAGTACCTGCTTATAAAGACCATAAGACAAATGGCTCAAAGAAACTATGCAGTGCAGGAGTACGCCTGCTCTGATACCATGTTAAACACACATGGACAGCAAGAGAGATATGAAAGATAAAACATGCAATACAATTTTTATTAACATTTGATATACATTTATAGTACGTTATGTGACCGTTGGGATTCACATCCCAAGGTCTCTTGGACTCCTTTTGTCCATTCGGCTTCCACACTAACCCATTAAGGATTAGGTGTCCAACAGGAACATTTAAAATAAACCATCAAAACTTGATTATACATATACAATGATGATTTTATTTGTTTACATTTTCAAATCTAGTAATGACACAATTCTCGTTGTTTGCATTGTTAAGCAACTTAACATTTACTTATAGTTTATGGTTTAAGAATTGGACTATTGTAAAACAACTCTTTCATTTTACTTGATGATTGGGCCCTGATTTCACATTGTTAAGAAATATACTATACTCATGAGAACAAGAATAGGAATGCAATCATTAGATAAAACAAGGCGATTTCTTCTACTAATGCAAATGCTAATATGACATTGTGCAATAATGTATTTCAACGAGTTATTTTGTTCAAGTTATATGTTTTGTATTATGCCTTGTTGTGTTATTTTTTTTTGCAATATCGTTTATTACATTGTTTTATTTATTTATCAAATTTTCAAGTTCTATAACTACTCAGACAATATTGCAACTTGGTTACGTGAGATTTTACAACTTCGTTAATCATTTTTCGGTGACATTTTTATTCATTAATGGATTTTGCAATGACAATTTTCTTTGTTTACATTGTCAACCAATCCAATATTCTTTCTACAGAAAAAGTTATTTCATGCAATACTTAAACAAATATCTAAATAAATTATTATCATACATAGATGAAACTGATTTCTAAATCGAATAAGCAAGACCATGATATAAGTTATAAAATATTTCACATGTATACATACATCTGTAATCCAAAATAGTCTGATATGTTTTTCTTCTTTATGTGTGTTGAGAATATTATAAGACATAACCTTTAACATATATTGAATTTCAAACTTGGTTGAGAAAATAATAAAGTTTCGTAACAATTTCTTTGCTAATTAACCATTGGTTCTGGAGGTTAAAGCTTCTATTGATTATGCTACCAAAATGGAAATTTGATTGCTGTGTTCATGTTTTTCAAGAGCTCTTTTTGCAACATGCTTATGGTGTCTAGTTCATCCTGGAATCACCTAAGCATTTTCTAAAGTTCCAATATCTTTCTATTAGCATTAAAATACCTTGACTAAGCATGAAGATATCTTGGCTCTCTCCATGTACCTATTCTTGCATGCTTCTATGATGGTTTCTTTGGGCCATTTTTTTAATCTTAGTAACAAATTCATAAAACAATAGGCAAATTATAAAGAAAAACTTGAAAAACCCTAGTATTTTCAAAACAAACAAAACAAGTTGATTTCCAAGAACTTACTAACGAGTCTACAAAAAAGAAAAACATTGACAAATTTCTTTGATAGGAAACAAGACTACATATAATGTGTCAAAGGCGATAAGTCATCTAAACCACGAATTAACATCTAATTTTTGAAACGACATTTAACTACTATCAATTTTAATTGTATTCATTGACCAGTGAGCATCATCAATATGGATAGAACTTATTTTCCCGATCATTAATCAGAAAATATTGTTGTGAAATCGATTACTTTAAATCATATATGTTTTACTTAAGTTCCAACTTGACATAGTCCAATTGATACAATTATGTTTCATGATTGATCCATTTTGCACACTTTATAAATCGATATCGAGATACTATTTTATCAATATCCTATTCTATTTTGGTTAAATAAAGTTCTCTTACTAACAAATAGAAATATTTTTCACATTTATTCACCGAACCAACACATATTCAACACATTTACTATGCAAACTTGTCTTGCTATGAACCAAATTTTACTATGTGGAAGACAAAGTGATTTCATATCTTAGATGTCAATTCATGACTAAGATTCCTTATTTCCTTTGTCACACTATCCAAATATTCAATGAACTCTGTTCACTTAAATACTTGAATTAAGTAACAATTTAAAACTTGGTATGGGTTTTGTCATTTTGTGTCTAGTTAAAAACTAGCATTCCAAAACTATTATAAGATTTTTATGCACAATAAAAGCTTTGATTTTAAACTCTTTACTTTGAAAGGAAAAATAAACGATTACAGTATCGATAACAACTAAACAAAACTTTTAGTATCATTGCATTGCCAAAAATGATTCTGCTTTGAACATCATCAGAAAGCTAAGACTAAATAGCACCATCTATCTCCATTTTGCACCTTGATATAGGTACAACATAATAGAAATAAGACTCAAACTATTTAGCTGAGAAATAGCCTTGGAAATAGATTTAATATTCCATCCAACACACAGAAGCATGTCCATTCACAAAACTATCACTTGGTCTCCAAACTAATGTCTAATTTGTAAACTGTACCTCCTCCACATATCCTCCATTTATGACTAATCTTTCTGACTTGTCACGTGTAGATACAAACTACTAATCACCAACACCCACTGCACCAACACCAACACCAACAACATCTCTAACCAAAGCTGCTCTTTTAAAATCACTATGTATACTGTAATTCACCAAATAAATATTGAAGGAGTATTTTATAATATTGATAGATGTGATTTTATTAATATGTTTGCAACCAATAACCATTACACAATGCATCAAATTAAATGCTATTAAATTCTTCAATGATAACATAATTGCATATCGATTTTCTAAATAGATATTAATATCACTGCTAAGCATTAATTAATTATTCATTGCTACTTGAAATTTCTAAGTTTCCGTATCTTCGTAAACATTACCATCTTGACAATTTTTTTGCATATAACACACTTGTCCTTACTCACACACTCTAGTACTAAATTCTTCCAACAATTTGTATGTTACCTGTTATTATTATAGTAATTACATAATAAAATATTTTTTAAACGCTATTATTAAACTACACAAATAAGAAGTATAATATGCAATATTAAATTTGATAAATGAGAATTGATATTGTATATTGGATTTGAAGTGCAGAGAATTTTATTGTGCATAATTGTATGTTATATTTTAAATCTCCCACACTCACTCTCTACATTCAAACAAAGCTCTGTAATCTCATACGTCTTCCAAGAAAAAATCTCCAATGCAATCTCTTCAGTGCAAAAGAAATTGATTATACGACATCATGGGAAAATCGCTATTCTTTGCACTTTTGTAGAATGATTTCATTATTGAGAGAATTTTTTGTAGATAAAGTTCATTGTGTAGAAATATTTCATTATGCTGAGATATTTTACTCTGTGGAGAGAGATTTCATTATGCTAATATCTTTTACTGTGTGGAGGGAGTTGAGCGAACAACTTTCATTATGTAGAGAGAGATTTTATTGTGCAAGGGGATTTCAAAGTGTAAAGTTTTATCTGCACTCTATAGAACCTTTAATTAATTAGTTAGTGGTATTCAAAATACGATGTAGTATTAAAATATTACCAATAATATATAATAAAAGTGATACAAAAGAACTATGTAGAGAGATAATACATATACTGATTATGATGCAAACGAGTTCACATTTAACATTGAAGAATTAATAATTCTTAGTGGTGATATTAATATATATTCAGATAAATGATACGCACTCGCATTATCACTAAAATTCTCAATATCATTTACTCTTATATCAATAAAATCATATATATCGATATTATAAATAATATTTTGTCATTTATTTAGTGAATTCAAGTATATAGACAGATTTCTGTAACCAATATGCCTTATAGCAAGTCAAAATGATATGAAAATCTCCTTTATACACTTCTATTTGCATATTTATTTTGTCACAAATATGTTTAATCAAAATTAAATAGCTAGACAATGTGACCATGCCTAGACAAAATCATATTAAATATAATAAAGCATCTACTGTTGTTTGTTCAAATTGCATGGATTATGGAATTTGTTGTGATTGCATGTATTATAGTTATCATTTACTAATTTTTTTATTAATGATAGAATGATTGATGAAACTTTAATTGGGAGTGAAATTTGTCCTTATTGCGAAATGTGGAGGTAGAGTGAATTTTTTTATTGTGTGAAGTGCTTCTCTATATTCCCTTATCTCCACACATACATGTCCTCCACACATAATAAACCATTTCAAAGCTATTTATGCACATTTGGTAATCTCATGAGCTTTGGCATCATTGGAAAAATTACTAGCAACCTCTACTGCAAATTAATTTTTTGAGGCCATGCTTATTTATGTAGGGCTCACATTTTCTTATTATTCAAGAATGCTTGCAACTTTATAATTTTTCGTTATTGCGGAGTTTGGGTGAAATGCTTCTCCATAACGATTTCATTATTAGCCTTAATTAACTTTTAATATTCATTAATACGATCTCTAGAATGTTGTTACGCGTGGATGGATAATGGATGTGAAAGTGTTAAAAACAATGAATGAAGATTCTACTGTACATATCTAATTTTTACGCGTGGAAATTAATTTTTTTATTTTCGAATTTGATGAGGAAATGAGGTGAACGAACACAACCTTGTACGTCATCATCCAAGAGTTTTTCTTCTAATTTTCAAAAACTTGAAGAAGGATTGACACATTTCACAATTAGACCATATAAGCTATTCTAAACTAATTTTCCTCATATAGCCTTCAAAATGAACCTACAAGCACCTTAACTTCTGGCTCAAGCTCACAAGGAGGAGAATCCTGGTCAATGGTGGAGTCAAAGCTACTCTCCCTATCCTATAGTAAAATCCCATGTTCCACCATGATATCCTTATCTACTTCGTTATAATTCTCCATTAGCAATGATAAATTCTAGATCAATGACCATTTTAACTAAAGAAATGCAAACCTCTTACTCTACAACTCCAGAATTGCGCTACATAAAATTCAACCTGTATGAAACCCACCAACAATCTAAATATAACATCGATCTAACTTCCCTTGATTTAAATCCTCTATCTTCGCCATTAATTCCAATTCGATCCACACATACCAAACAATTTATACCGTCAACACACAATTAATTTAACTATGAACAAATTTTGAATTATTATTATTATGCTTCCTTGTGTGAATATTTTACTGTGGGGAGGACAGGGAATGTGAAGGAGAATGGGGGTGTAGAGGGAAAATTAATTTTAAACTATTTTCCATTCCATGAAAAGATATGAACGAAGGTGCAGAGGGAAATTTATAACTTTAATTATTAATATAATGATATTTCATATTTTCCTATTACATATATATATAATTTTCTCAATATAGAAATTGATTAAGGTAGGGCTCTTTCAGTGTTCTTTTTCGAGAATAAAATTTTCAATTCCGCTTTCATACTCCACACCATTATGAGATATTTCATTATGAGGGCACAACCTTTAATCATTTAATTATTATTAATATTTAGTGTAAAAGAGGTTGATTCTGCGGGCCTGTAGAAAAATCACTATTCTTGCACTTCCACACTTCCTCCTAAAGCTAGCTAATAACATAGTGGTGGGGCCCAACACTATTTATAGGTGTTAACATGAACACAAGTATTTTTTTTAAATTTTGTGATTGAAAAAAATTATTATGAGTGTGAGCATGTATGAATTATGTGAAAGGTTTGTCATTGTGTGGAGTGTGGAGGTCCACACAACAAAAGCTTCAAATATTACTCTGCATAATGGACATCCTACGCGACCCCGCACATATTCCTAATTACACAAACATAACCATAAGAAAATCTTCCCCCATGTAAATATGCTTATGCATATATATTTCATTCCAACCTTTAATCAATTGATTATCAAAGTCTTGAGCACAAAATAAGTTGATTTTGCTGAACTGCAAAAAAATACTTCATCTCCGAGAGGTGTTCGCCAACATTTGTGCTTATGCAGAGAGTTTTATATTGACAAATTTCATTGTGAAGAGAGCTTTGATTTTAGAAATTTTTGTTCATGCTCCATCAACTTCAACCTGTGCCACACTTGCTAATAAACTTGGTGAATTATGGCTATAATCCCTGACTCTATGCTTGCAAAGTTGCTCCAACAATCTAAATATACCATCGATCTAAATTTCCTTGATTTTAAGCCTCTGCCTTCACCATTAATGTTGTATTGATCCAAAACTACCAAACAATCAAGAAGATTGAAGGCAATAATGGAAATGTTTCACAATGTTGACATGTAATTAATTTAACTGTGATTTTTTGTTGAATTAATACTATTATGTTTCATTGTGCAAATATTTTATTGCGGCAAAGGATGGGATTTTGTGGGAGAATGGGGCTATATAGGGAAAATTAAGCTTAAACTATTTTCCATTTAAAACTTTTACATATTCAGTTGTGTATGATATGTGCCAGAGAATAGAGGTGCATAGGGAACTTTATAACTTTAATTGACAATCTAATGATATTTCACATTTTCCTATTACATAAAAGTTTCACGTTTTCTAATATAATGATATTTCACATTTTCTACAATAAAAGTTTCAATTTCGCTTTTGTGTTTTGCACAATTATGACAACTTTCATTAGAAGAGCACAACCTTTAATCAATTAATTAATAGTATTTATCACAAAATAAGTTGATTCTGCGAGAGTGAGGTAAAATCACTATTCTTAGAACTTCCGCATTTCCTCATAAATCAAGTTAATAAGATAGTGGTGGGGATGAACATTGTTTATAGGTATCAACATGAAGAAATGTGTTTTTGTAAATTTTGCAATTAAAAAAATTATTATTGAGTGTGAGTGTGTATGAATTGTGTGGAAGGTTTTTCATTGTGTAGAGGTCCGCACAATGAAAGCTTAAAAGATCCCCCCCACAATGGAATTCCTCCACACTCTTGCACATATGTATAATTACACAAACATAACCATAAACAAACCTTATGTATAATTACACAAACATAACCATAAACAAACCTTACCTTGCTTATGTAGAGAGTTTTGTGTGAAGATATTGTTGAACAATCTAGGGAAAAGTAGTGTAGTGTGATTCTCCATTACATGATAACAATTTGTGGAGTCTTTTTACTTTTCTTGTTAGATTATTATTCTTCTTCTTCATATTATTTCACATGTATGTATGTCATCAAAATACTACCAAAACTAAATAACAAGAACACAAAGTTTGGCTCTTTTCCAGGGACAAAACCTTTCCACTCTTCAAAGGAAAACCCTTTGTAAGTTTTCTCTTATTAGCTTCTTATTTGAAAAATTGTCAAACCCTAGACCTTTGACAAGGATATCCTCCAAGCATGAGTCAAATCCTTCCTCTCTCTACACTATAACTTTTGGCACATGGATCTCTTCCTTCCGACACTTTACTCCTTAGTACTTCTTCCTTCTTTTGTTGCTTGTCGAAGTCATAATTCTCTTCTTCTTAGGAGAAACCCTAGAACATTAGGGCTTCTATACTTCGCTATAGGGAGAACCTTATTCACATTCCTTAGAGACCTTGTAGAACTAGTTATAGCTCTGAATTATGTCACTCCATGTGTTTCTTTCATCTTCTGTCAAATCTGCAAAGGTTATTCCTACTGTACTTGTGGACAAAACTGTAAAACAGTTGTTTTAACCTCACTAATCTTTCCTTCTTTCTTCACTAGAGAGAGAGGCCTTGTAGGCCTATTTTTCACCCAAAATAGTGGTATATAATGATATTTATTTTACTTCTACAATGGTCGTAGGAAGGTTTTCCTAAACCTTGCACATGTGGCTATAGAAACCCTAGAAAATTGTCCTCTTATCCTTGATGTTCAGTCAGAATCCTTATCACACTGTATTTTTAACCCTTTTCCTTGGCTTATCTTCATCCTTCCTTGTCCTCCTTCTTTCTTGTGGGTTTCAGAATGAAGTATTCCAAATGAGTGGACAAACTCTATAAATAGAGGTTTGTTCCTTCTCTTTTAGGATGACTTGACCTTCCATAAGGACGACTTGATAATTTTCTCTATAATTTATTTTTATTCATTATTTTGGTACTTGGAGACTTCGTTGGTGCTAGGAGAAGATTTGACTATGCTTGGAGGTGTTCCCTTGACCTTGTATGTTGACATACATGATGTAACATGCCCTTAAAGGGTGTCATCATAATTATATTTTGACTTTGACTCTATAGGGACACTTCAAAATGTGCTTGACCTATTTTCAATGAGCAAGAAAATAATTGAAAAATAATATCAAAATAATTTCTCTTTTCTTGAATAAGTACGAATATCAAAAATACATTTATGAAGACCAAATCTAGTTACATTACCTTCAACACTCCCTCTTAATTAGGGAGGTATGCATACAACATTACAAGGTGATTGGAAATTTTCAATCTTGAATAACTCACATAAGAGAATCCAGATTTGTAATCCATCTGTTATAGCATCATATCCATCAGCATTGTCATAGTGCAAGACCTTGACTAACAACTCCCTCTCTTTACAAGACTATGAGCGACAATGCTAGTGAGACCAATGATTTATAGACACCTTCATCATTGTCTCTCAAGGTACATACCCACCTGAGTGTTCTCAAGTATGACCTTCTAGGCCTATCCTTATCTTGGGTTCCTAGCCCTCAAAGAATACCAGTCCTCTTTCCTACTCTTGTCTTAGATGCCCTACACATCCTCAAAGAGTATCAGATGCTAGATTATTACCTAATCCTCCCATTATTTATTCCCAAGTTTAGACAAGAATGTTGTGTCTATCTTATGTCTACATTTCCATTTATGGCCTTCATCTAGACTTACAATTGTTAGTCCTGGTATAGTGCATGACCCATGAAATGGAAAACATAATTGTCACTCCTTTGTAATCAGGGGTGATTCAAAAACTCCCTCTTCATCAGGGACCCATCAAAGCTCCCTATTAACTTGGGACTCTTCCTTCATCATTAGCTTCTTCTTCGTGGGTCCTTCAGTTGCTTGATTTCTTTCCTGATGTCATGAAGTCTTCGATCAAACTTCTTCTAGGTAGGGCACCATCCATTGATCAATTTCTTGGTTTGTCATTGCTTCGTGGAAAGTGACTATCAGGTTTTTATTGTCATCCAGGCTACACCTTTGTCATCTTGTCCATGATTTGGAATACTCTCCTCATGGATGCTTCATAGTACTTGCTAGGTTACATGCTTTGACCTAGTAGCCCATCATGACTTCATCCAGATATTGCTTCAGCGTTGCCTCTTTTGTTGGATGAATTATTCAACATGACATCTTTGTAGGTTAGAATCAATTATCTACACCTTTTGTATCTCGAAGGCCATCAAAGGTGTTAAGGGTCCTTTCTTCTTTTATCAAAGTTATCCTGCCTTCTTTCGAGAGATGTATTTTCAAGGAATTTTATCAGATAGTGATCCTTGGTGATCATGGTTTTCTTCACATGCTTGATCTATTTCTTCATTTTCTTCTCCTCAGATAGATAGGTCAACCATCTAATTCTTCTTGTGAGAGCATTCCTTCATTGCCTGCTTTATAGACTTGTCAACATTTCTTCTTGCTTCATACTCAGCAATATTATGCTCCTTATGTGAGCATATTATTTTGTTGACCTTCATTGCATTGTAGTGCATTCATTTGAGCATGTCCTTGGTGAAAGAGTTTCTTTCATGCTTTATCATGTTGTAGAACTATACCCATGACTCAATAATATACAAATGATAACATGACTTAAACTTTGATGCATACATACCTTATCTTAATTCTCCTTTGATCATCCTTTGGTGTGGCCCTTCTTGCTTCATCTTAGCTTGCCTATATATCATTCTTTTCTTGAAACCCATGAATGGGATTCCCAATGAGACATATGCTTGAGCCCATGAAACTTCTTTTAAATATTCTATTACAGGATCTTGATCCTTTCCTTGCAAATGTTTTCATTCTTTTGATGATGTAGGTCTTCTAATATTATTATCATGATCAATTTTTCTTTCATCATATATGAGGTCCTATATTAGGTATGCTTCTTTTACACAAATATCTTGAGCTATATCTGCCATGCTCCTATATTCTAGAAGACATTTCTACTTATAATTTTTTGTTCTTATCATAAATGCTACATCTACATGAGTCTCTAGAAATCTATGTAGATCATGCTACAAGATTATAAAGGATGACTCTAGCCATGCAATTTAATTTGTTACTACTTGCTCCTATTCTACTTAAAATTTTGAAAGAAGTCTAGAAGTAAAGAGTTTGACCTAGTCATATTAGAGATCCAAAGGATCTTCCTTCTTTTGCTTCTTGCCTTCTTCTTTCATTTCTCGAGTTATGTGAGCTTCTTCCCTCTTCCTTTTTCTGTTGTTGTCCTTATTAAGTTAAGGACAATTCCTTTTGTAATGTCCATATTTTTGGAATCTAAAGAATTGGATCTTGGAGATGTTTTTGTTGTTTGTTCATCGTGGACGAAACTTGCAAAATTTACCCTTTCTCTTGTCCATGGTGGAAAATTCTTGCTCCTTTCATCCCACATATTCCATTTCCTTAAGTCTAGTTTCCTTTGTTCTGCATAGAGACAAAATTTCACTGAGAGTGGTTACTTCCTTCTTGGCATATATGCTAGATGTGAAGTTTCTCCACTCCTCAGTTAGAGCATTGAGTACTATAGTTTTCATCTCTCTGTCAGACATGACTTCCCCAAGATCTTGAAGTTGATCTCTCATTCCAGATATTTTCATGAAGTAGGGATCTATTCCTTCCTTTGTTATATTCATCTTGTATAATTCATTCCTTAGAGATATTACTTCTTTGGTTGTAGATACCGATAATATCTCTACTAGCTTATCATAGATTTCTTTTCGATGTCTCAAACTTGGAGAGATAGGGAATGAGAGAGTCTTTGATTGATTCTATCAGAATCCCTTGAGCTCTTGTCTCATCCTTATGATACTTGGTTAAGGCTTGAGTTTGTTCTTTAGCAGGGATAATGATATTCACTTTGACATTCTTTAGGAGTTCATTCTCCTTGAGTGGTAGATCAATCCTCTTCTTCCATGCAAGAAAGTTATTGATACCTACCAATTTATTGCTTTCCTTGAAAAAAGACATTGATGTATATTCAGAAGGGGACATGTACTTACTTGATATATTTTTAGATGTAATGGTTTTGCTTCCTCCTTGAAGGCTTGGTGGCTTGTCTTTCCTGGATCTTGATGTTCTTCATGTTGCCTTCTCCAAGTGGACTTTCTTGGTGATGATGTTTACTTGAAGACTTGTAGCTTGATGTAGGTCCTGCTTCAATCTTCTCTTCTTTGTAGGTGCCTTTATGTAAGGCTCTTCTTCTGGCTTTGTAGGCCTCCATGATGGATGATGGATAGTAGACCCTTCTTGTCCTTGAAGTGGCTAAGATTTCTAGGCTTGATGCTTCAACTTTGTAGATTCTTCTTCTTGATGAGTGTTCTTGAGTTGCCCTTTCTTTGATGTGTCACCTTAGCTTTGATACCATGTTGAAGAATCTAGGGCAAAGTAGTGTAGTGTGATTCTTCATTACTTGATACAATTTGTGGAGTATTTTTACTTTTCTTGTTATCTTATTCTTCTTCTTATTCTTATTAGTGCATATGTGTGTACTTCAACAAATTTCTACCAAAAAAAAATGACAAGAACACAAAGTTTGGCTCTCTTCCAGGGACAAAAACTCTCCACTCTTGAGAGGAAAAACCTTTGTAAGTTTTATCCTATTTAAGCTTCTTATTTGAACAATGTCTAAACCCTAGAACTTTGACTAGGATATCCTCCAGGCATGAGTCAAATCCTTCCTCTTTCTACACTATAACTTCTGGCACATGCACCTCTTCCTTCCGACACTTTACTCCCTAGTACTTCGTCCTTCTTCTGCTGCTTGTCTAAGTCAGACTTCTCTTCTTCTTAGGAGGAACCTTATAACATTAGGGATTCGTTACTTCATTATAGGGAGAACCTTCTTTGCTTTCCTTAGAGACCTTATAAACCTAGTTATACCTCCAAATGATGCCTCTCCATGTGTTGCTTTCATCTACTGTCAAATATGCAAAGGTTATTCTTATTGTACTTGTGGATAGAACCCTAAAATAGTTCTTTTAACCTTGTTGAGCTTTTCTTCTTTCTTCGCTGGAGAGAGAGGCCTTGTAGGCCTATTTTGTACCCAAACTTTATTTTCTTGCCGCTATGGCTACAGGCAGGCCTTCCTGAAACTTGCATGTGTGGCTACAAAAAGCCTAGAAAACCATATTATTATCCTCGTTGTTCTGTCTCCTTATCACGCTGTCTTTTTAACTCATTTCCTTGGCTTATCTTCATCCTTCCTCATTGTCTTTCTTGCTTGTGGATTTTAGAGAGAATTATTCCAAATTAGGAGTGTACAACCTCTATAAATAGAGGTTTGTCCCTCCTCTTTTAGGATGACTTGACTGTCCACAAGGCCGACTTGACAATTTTCTCTATAATTCATTTTTATTCATTATTTTGTTGCTTGGAGACTTCATTGGTGCTATGAGAGGATTTGACTATGACTGGAGGTGTTCCCATGACCTTTTATGTTGACATACATGATGTAACATTCCCTCAAAGGGTCTCATCATAGTTACATTTTGACTTTGACTCTCTAGAAGCACTTCAAAATGTGCTTGACCTATTTTCAACGAGAAAGAAACTCATTTACAAATAGTATCAAAATAATTTCTCTTTTCTTGAATAAGTACAAATATCAAAATTAAATTTATGAAGATTGAACCTAGTTACATTTCCTTCAATAGATATTTCATTATGCGAAAAGCTTTCATTGTACAAATTTTTGTCCGCACTCTACACAACATTTATTCATTTGACTAGCCATTAGAGAAATTTTGAGGTAAAAATGAGCCTCAATACAAAAATGAACAAAAAAAATCAACTTTATAAGAGTCAGTAGGATTCAATATGATGATGTCAACCATAGGGGATGATTCACCATTTTTGTAGTAAAAAAATAAAAAATAAAAAACTAAAAAAAAACTATTTTTTCAATTGTTACAACTTATCTCCCTATGATTTTACTCAAATTTTGAGTGGGAGCACTCGTTGGATGCACAATTTATTTTTTCATCTAATAAGTACCCATGTTACATACGTTTGATAAAGCTGGAAAAGGTCCTAAGGTTAAAAATGAACCTAAAGATTAGAGTTTAAGGGTGCATTTTCCGTTTATCTAAGGTTCCCTTGTCCTTCAGGCCCCTAAATACCATTCGTATCTTCTTATGATCAATGAAATACCCTTTGGACCCTAAGAATATAAAATGTATTTATGTTATCGCATGTTCATGCGAGCGTCCCTACATTAGTGAAACTGGCCGCTAAATAAATTAGAGGATTTAAGAGCATGCAACAGACATCAAGCATGGGAGGACCCACTCCTTAGCATTAACAAAACAATGCAGAAAAGATGAAACCCCACATTGCACTGAAGAGGCCCGAGCCATTGCGAGGATTGATAATTTCATCACCAAAAGTTTAGGGAAGCATTAGAGATCGAAATGAGACCTAGTAATCTGAATAAAGATGACCAATAGAAAATTAGCAACTTTTGGATCCTTGGCATTTCTGTTTAGGTTCTATTTATCTGGTTATTTTGTCTTTTCTCCTTAAATTTCCACCCTTCTTTTATTTCATGTCATTGTTTGCCTCTGGCCTTGTGATTTCTAGCTTCTTTTATTCTTATTTCATTTTTGATTCATGATTTATTATATTTTTTGCATTATGTAATCTTTTAATTTATTTTTTATTTTATTATTATTAATTTATTTTCCTGAAATTTAATTCCCTAAATAAAAAAAAAGAACAATCTTTTAACATGTTAATTATTGATTTATTTTCTTTCACCCGTTTAAAATAATTTTTTCAATACTTTATTTTTTATTAATCAAATATAATAATAGATAATATAATAATAATAAATAATAATAATAATAAATAATTAATTGTTTAATTAATTTAATATGAATTAATTGTAACTTTGAATTTGATATTATTTTATTTATCATTTATTTTGGTTAACCTTCACTTATTCCTTTTGTTAGATTTGACCCAATTTAATTTTTTAGGAATTTTAGGATTTTTAATCATTTTTTAAAATTGAATATTCCAATCTATTTCCTTTTAATAAATATTTCATTTTATTCAAATTAGCCATTTCAATCTAACCATTGGAATTTATTATCTCTTGATGACAATATCTCTATTTAATCTGGTGTTTAGATTTGATTCTCCATTTTGGATGGTTCAAACGTGTCTACATAATTTCTTTAATATAATTTTTAAAGAAAATATCTCATATTAAATTATTTTATTAATTTAATTAATTTAATTATATTGTTATAACTGTAATAATTTATTAATTTATTAATTAAATAATATTAAAAATATATTAAAAATAAGTAAATTGAAAAGCCCTCCAAGGTTCCTTTAGATGCAATGATCGAAAAGCCGTGTGGTCCGTCATCCTCCATTTCACCATGTCCTTCATAAATACATTAAACCTTATAACCTTATGATAAAAACTTTTTGTTGTTATTTTGAATCTTAATTATTTTTAAATAGGTCCCTCATCCTCCATTTCACCATGTCCTTCATGGATAAACATTAAACCTCACGATAAAACCTTTTTTTTGGTTATTTTGAATTTTATTTATTTTTAAGTTAATTTATGTAAATCACATTTTGGTTATCGTATATATTTTAGATTTATTAATATTTTAAATATAAATTAATTTTAAAAAATTATTTTTATTATTTGAAAATTTTAATATAACAAAAAATATAAAATAAAAACACATATATAACCTCGGCTCTTTGGTTCCTCGAATAATCAATCGACTAGTCGGGGCAGATCATTCGTCGGATCATATGGATAGTAGATGCGATTGTCATAGTCCATGAAGTATTGGTGGGTTTGATAAAAAAACACAAAAAAACAAAAATATGTCTATGATATTAGGCCTCACATCACGTATAATATCACAATTTCAGGGTGTATAAGGCTCAATGTTTTGGAGTTATAATGATTTGCAAAACATTAATATATGTCATATATAGTTTATATGTTAAGTGTATTATATTAAATGCATTATATTAAGACAATATAAAAGCCATCATAAGATACATAATGGTGGCATATGAAGTCACGATCTAGGATGTTCAAGAAGTATCTGAGGGCAGATGTTCAAACAAGTCTCAAAAAGCAGGCACCATGGGACCTATTCCATCACATTTAAAGCAGTATTAGGGGTATACATATTCAGAGTGCCTTATTGAAAGACAACAACACCGATTTTCAAAAAGCAGATACCATTGAGATGAGACAATCCCGAAGCTAAATGGCCAGTTGATTTGAAATTGAATAAAAAATAGCAATGATGCGATGGAGGATGTAAGAATAGGGAACTTTGGAATCACGGAAAATTTTGTGGTTCCTCCATTTCTAGGCGCACCATATCATGATGACGATGAGAAAACACTTTGGCTTCCATTGATTGCACCACCAGTCAAAAGCTGCATGGATAGAGACAAAAATAACATGAGGAAAACCAAAAATAATGGTCAGATCATACCAGATTTGTTGAGAGGAATTGCATTGGAAGAACATCTGGAGATTTGGTTCTTCGTCGGATTCGCACATCGAACACCTGCTTGGGCCATGCCAACTTCTTTTCCTCAGTTTGTCCCACGACAGGTCCTTGTTGTTATATACCAGCCACACAAAGAAGATCATCCTAGGGGGCATCCTGATTTCCAGAGAGACGAAGGAAAAATAGAGTTGATTTACGGAGCCTTTGTAGAGATAAGGTCAAGATAGATGTCTTTCACTCGAGCTGTTACTTGAGCATTTGACCATATTAAGTGATCAGACGATCCATATCATCGAATCCTACTGTCCTTTAGAGCAGATTGGACGACATTCCATGAGGAGCGTAGCTCGACAGGAAGGTAGAGATCAACGACATCCTTCCATAAAGGGACAGGACCACACCATTCAGAGACGACTTTATCCCATGTGAAAAACCCATTTCTATGGAGGGAGAATAAAAGAATGTCAGGAAATGAAATGATTCCACGGTAGCAGGCAATGGAATCGAAACCAATAAAGATACGGTGTCTAGAGTGAATCCTCCACCTTGGATTCTTTAGGAAGAGTTGCTCAACCTTTTGGAGACTAAGCCAAATGGCTGATCCCTGTTTGGAGCCGATTGATCCAGTTCTATACCAGATTTCCAAATTTTTACCTTTCATATATTTAAGTTTAATTGTGGCGCTCCATGGGCTTTCCCCGAAAATCCCTCGCCAGAGTGTTTTGCATAAGAGAGCCTTACCGAATGTTCTCAGGTCCATTAGGCCCCATCCTCCCAGGTGCTTAGGCATTGAAATTTTTTCCATTTTGGAAAGATGGAACTTTGACTTCTCTAATTTTCTGCCATAGATGAAATTAGCCATGACCTTGTTCAGCTTGTGAATAATACTTGCCGGGAGAAAGAAGAGGTGAGCCCAATAAACGACCATCTGAAGTAATACTGATTGAGAAAGGATGACCCTACCTGCCAAGGATAAGCTCCGATGTTCCCATGCGGCTATCTTTTTATAATATCTTTCTGTCAGCCATTGCCAGTCAAGTTTGGAATAACCCTTCGCTTTGAGATGGAAGCCTAAATATTTAAGGCCCTCATTGAGCGGTGTTGACTCAATACCAAATAATTCAGATATCGATTTTACCATCTCCAGGTTGGCATCATTGTGATAGAGAGAGGATTTCCCTTTGTTGATATAGAGTCCTGTAGCCTTTTGGAATCTGTCCAGAATGTCTTTCAAACAAGTCCACGACAATCTACATAGCATTGCAAATAAGAGCACATCATCAACGAAAAGCCATGTTGTATATACTATATGTGATTTTTTGATAATGGGTTGAAATTGTATGTTAGTTTGTTTTTAAAGTGGAAAATGATTTAGTGAGTTATATATTTATTAGAATATTTAGGAGTTGTCTATTAATGTTACAAATTTGTTATAGTTTTTTGACTGGAATTCATATAATTTTTTATTTTTAAATTAGATGTTGGAATATATATATATATATAATATATATAATGGGAATGGATTCAACATCATCAACACCCCTGGGCACCCAAAATCCTGAAATTTAACCACTGTAATCCAGATTTTCAAAAAATACTGTAAATTTCATTATAATCTGACCAGAATTTCCATTATTTTCTGTACTAATTTATGATTTTTTCTATAATTAGACTGAATATTTGTATATATTATGTTTTGTTGTAAATATGAAAATTGGAGAAGCTAGTTGTCAGAATCTTTCTTCGTGGAAAGTTTCCATATTCTATTTTTTATTTTTTTTACAGATGCGTCAGTGAACAACAACGAATAATGAGATACTCTACAAATTTTTCTACATTTTGTACGTTGCATTCCAATCAATAACTTACTAGTAGTTGAAACGAATTTAAGCCTATGTTGCATTCCAATCAATAACTTACTAACAGTTGAAACGAATTTAAGCTTATTCATGCTTAATGGCACATGTAAAATATTCATTTAATATTTATCTTAAAGACAATATGAAATATGAATAATTTTTGGTTTATACAATTTTATGCTAAATCTTTCGATTACATGTGTGGTAAAATACTGTTTTAATTGAATTATCGTTTCTCGTTTTCTATAACCGGGATGTGAATAGTTATGCCTTCAACAATCAAGGCTGTTAGTTCTCATCCCACATTATCTCTCTCTGGATTTGGTAAAATAACGTCAGCGAAGATCATGAACAACTTTATGATAACTCTTAAATTCAAGAATTCCTTGTTTATGGTATTTTATGAATAAGTTTATTTTGTTGTTTAATTATGAGAATTTTAATATATATATGTATGTGGGGAATGGATAAAGATGGTTATATTTTTGGTGAAATCTAGCGTTGTAATTTCAAAATTTATATTTTTATCAAATTGAAATTTTAAATATTTATATAAGCATTGTGAATTTTGATTTGGAGTAAAACAATAATTTGTAGAGAATTATGTTGTTGTTGTAATAATATTTTTTGCTAAAAAAATTTGTGTCGTCTAATTTATCGATTTTTCATTAAATAAAATGTTTGTCCTTGCAAATTTTCACACATCTTAAGAGTTATGCCTAAGTTCATGTAGCATAACTTATGTCTAAAATATATAGTTTTTAATACACGCATGGAGAGAACTAAGATACGCATATAAAACTTTATTTTTCTATGCAAAATTATATTTTTATTATTTTTCAAAGTTGACAAATTAATATTTCAATTACATTTTTCAAACCCCTATTTTCATGTAAGATTTTTTTCCATTGTTTAAACAAATTCAAAAACCAAGAGTACCCTTTGGAAGAGGACTCGGAAAAGAAAACATTGATATTTTTTGAATTTTGTATATTTTATTTTATTGAGTTTTTATTCATCCCTTTTGAAAATATCTACAAAATTTCAACCATTATGTTTACAAGAAATTAGATGAAAAATATCATATGAATTTGAAAATGTTAAGCTCATATGCCATTGGATAGGGGATTCATTCACAAATCCAACATGATCAACTCTGCCACCTAAAGAGAAATTTTGCCTTAAATCTACCAAGTTACAAAACAATGTTGCAAAGAAATTTGCAGAAGGGAAGCTAAATCTGTACTTTTTAGGCTCTCAGCAGTTCAATCGAGTGTTCAAAATTCTTGATCAAGTGCTTGAAAAACATTTAAAAAAAACTTGATCAAGGGTTTAAGAAACCCTCTATTGAGCCCTTAACATGGTTAAACAAAGAGTCGATCTACCTTTAAGGCTCGATCTAGCCTATAACTTGATTTAGCTTTAAGGCTTGATCTAACCTACAACATGATCTAGCTTTAAGGCTTAATCAGGCCCATTTTTTTAAATTTTGCGCTTAGGTTGAATTGGGAGAAAATTTCAAAAGCATGGCTTCATCGAACCCATTTCTTGATCGAGCCACTAGCTTGATCAATCTCCTAGATAACCTCAGGTTACATGAGATCGACCAATGATTTATTTTAATGCTCAATCGAGCTATCCTTAAACTCTCAAAAAACTCAATCGAGCACTTAAAAAATTGTTGAATCAAGCTACCATTTTTCACCCAAAATGCATCCTCACTTGCCAAAAAGTGTAACCTTACTTCACACACACACTCAAATATAATGTTTTCTAGCTTTGAACATGACACCTAATTTTTCACATGATTTGCACTTTTCCAAAACTAAATTTATAATGTCAGAGAAAATTAGTAAAACTTATAAATAATTAACGTTTCCCTCTTAACAAAACAAACAACATAATTTACATCATAGTATTTGAGTGATTATTGTTAAAACATAGAAATAGTTACCCTCTCCCTTACTAACTCTTAGTAAACCAGACAATATAATTTGCATAAGAGAATTTGAATGATTATCCACCAGTTGCAAGTTTAAAATTATGGATTAAGGCAGAAAAACATTTAAAAAAAAAAACATTACAGTACTCATAAAAAAAACTATGAGACTTTCTAGAAAATAACAAGTTCTAGTAGTAAGAAAAGAAACTTAAAAACTATTCAATGTGGAGGTTTTTTATTAAGAACAAATTTCCTCATATTATTAAACAATTTTTCTATTCAATGTGGAGGTTTTCTATTAACAAATTTCCTCATATTACTAAACAATACAATTAGGGCTAGTCCATTCAAACAATTTCTTTCGAGAAAAAAAATTTATATGTGGTAATATTCTATGGAAATTCCATGTTAGATAACCCATTTTTGGATAAACCTAAGGCTTCATTTCCTTAATTTCAAGAAAATGAATTGTATAACTTAGGCTATTAACCCAAACTAGTTTTTTTTTTTTCCAAGCGTTTAAATAACCTATCTTCTATTGAGGAGGAGAGGGAAACCATCACCCCATCAGAGAGACTGCTCAACCAAGTCCAAAGCTACCATAGAACCAACATGCAACAAAAAGAAGAAAGTTAGAACAAGGAAAACATTTTCTTTCAAAGAAACCAAGTAAAAGAAAAACAATATTTGTGGGGATGACCATTTATACCTTTTGAAAAAACCAGGTAGGTTAAAACTTTGCTTGCAATTGGAAAAGAACAACCCAAAATAAAGTAAGGTTGGGGTCACAAAACAACTTGAGAAATAAATTCAATAGAGAGCTGAGAGGAATTCTCTGAGTGGTTCATATAATTATAACACCACTACTTCACCTCCCACTGAATGACCTTAGATATGTATTGGATCATCCGATCCATTTTTCCTTGCCTTACAATACTCTACTTAATTTTTCTTGCAATCATAAAATAAATAATGAGAATGACACCAAGAGATAGTCCTCAAATACATGAAATACCATCCAAGGCAATGCATTAGAGTAGTTTATATATATATATACATACATACATATATATATATATATATATATATATATATATATATATATATATATATATATATATATAATAATAAACTGCACATGGAAGAATTTGGAGAGGGCACTCTTTCCTTAGAAGCTTAAATTTGAAGCGTCATATTACCAAAATTCTAGCTTAAAGTTTCTGCCTACAAAACCCTAACCCAAAATGTAATTAGGAACAAAAGTAACAATGGAAGGTATTTTGTATTATATATATATATATATATAAACCCAAAATCGTAGTAATTTACCTATGTAATACGCCGACAAGTTCCCTATGGAAAATTCTGAACCCAAGACTATGTGTGGCTCTATGAAACCATCCACCAAGGGGAAGGAATTTTGATGATTCTTTTCTCCATAGCAAATGAAAAGAATTGCATAGCCCGAAACCCTCATTGGCACAAGCCCAAATGAACTAGAATGACAAAGAGGCTGCCAAGGGTGTTATGAAAACTCACCATAAAAAACACATCCATCGTTGATTGAAAACCCATGTCATCTGGACCATCAATAAGGATGCACATCACCCACAATGTGACAAGGGAATAATATAATTAAATGGCTTGTTCAGGTGGCCAAGATCGAAGATGTTGACACTTTATCTAAGTGGCCATGGAGGAGAGCTTCCATCCAAGTCTAGAGGATTTGACACATGAGTTGCAATACTATCTAGTTAGGTTGGACAATAATCCATCATGCTCGAGGAGGATTACAAATGAATAATCATTACACAATAAAAGAAATAAGGCTAAAGCCTATGAAATTAATAATAAATAAAATTATTAAAAAAACAATAATTTGAACTGTTTTGCTGATGTTAACTTTGGGGATAACAAATTAATTTTACTCAAATCTAGAACTAATCTCAAGTCAACACATATCAAATGCATTTATTCTCTTCCCACCATAGGGATAATAAAGCCAAAATTAACTACAAGAAAAAGTAAAGAATGGGTTAAAGAATGGGTTAGACGTAATACATGGGGAAGAAGGAATATCTCATGCAAGCAGGGATGACATCATAAATTGATGAATAAAATTATATGAAACAATGTGATGAACAAAATTCTATCATGATTTGATGAACAAATATCAATGCCGAAATGTGATGAAAAACAATCAACATCACATTCTAACAAACAAAAATTGGTGACAAAATGTTATGAACATAAATTGGCTTCACAATGTTATGAACAAGAATTAATGTTGCAATGTGATGAATAAAAATTGACATCCCAATGTAACAAACAAAAATTAACATCATAATGTGATGAACTAAAATTGATGTTAACAGAGATTGACATTAAAATATGTTGAACATAAATAATCATTATAAAGCAATGAAAAACATCAACATTGCAAATTGAAAACAAAAATTCATGTCACGTTATGATGATCAATATCTGAAATCACAATGTGATGGACATAAAATTGATCTTTGAATGTGATTTTACAAAAATTGATGTCATAATGTGATGAAGAAAAATCAACTTTGTAATGTGACAAGAAAAAGATGTCGCTATATGATGAATAAAAAAAGATGTTGTAGAGTAACAAATAAAAATCTACTTTGCAACATGAAGAATATACGTCATCATTTTAGTGCAATAAAAAAATTAACATTACAGTGTGATGAAAAAATCCACGTCACTATTTGTCTAGATATCATTGTCTCGAAGCGATGAACAAAATGATGTCACAATGTAAAGAACAAAATTAACATTGCAATGTGATGAACAAAAAATGATGTCATAATATGACAAACAAAAAATGACATTGCAATGTGACGAATAAGAGATGATGTCATAATGCAAAAAAATAAAATCAACATTACAATGTGATGAATAAAAATAAACACTGCAATGTGATGAACAAAATTCGACATCATGTCAACATGATGATAAAAAAATGACATCGTAATATGAGAAATAAAAATGACATTATAATGCAATGAACAAATATTGACATCATTATGCAATGAGCAAAACCATGGTCAACCATAGTCCTCCAAATTTAATTTGGTCAACCATAGTTTTCCATGCTTGACCATGGTCAAACATCATTAACTGAATTAACGATGGATAACCATAATTGACCATGGTTTTGTTCATCACATTATGACACACACACACACACACACACACACACACATATTTCACATTGTGATGTTTTTTGTTTGTTAAATTGCGATGCATGGTCGACCATGGTTAATGATGGTCACCCATTCTTGACCATGGTTAAACATGGTCAACCGTCATCAACCAGAGACAACATGGTTTTCCATGGTCAACATGGCCAATCGTAGTGAACCAAAGTTAAATATCATCAAACTATAGTCTACATTGTCAAACATGGTCAACAAGGTTAACCTAGTAAACCATCATCAACATGGCTAAACTAGGTCTACCATAGACAACATGGTCATCTATAGTAATCTATATTTAAAAGTTGACAACCATGGTCAACCATTTTCACCTATAGTCAACCATAATCAACCATGGTAAGTAAGCTTGACCATGGTACACCATAGTCAACCATAGTCAATCATGGTCAACATGGTTTACATAGTTAAGCATAGTTTACATGGTCAAACATGGTCAAGTATGGTCAAACATAGTCAAGCACGGTCAACCATTATCAAGGCATGGTATGCATGGTCAAAGCCAACTAAGGTCAAGCATGGTAAAACATGGTCAAGCATGATTAAACATGGCTAACCATGGTCAACATGTACAACCATAATCAACCATCATGAATATGGTTAACCATGATCAATATAACTCAACCATGGTCAAACAAGCTCAACCATGGTCAAACAAGCTCAACCATGGTCAACCATGATGAAGCGAGCTCGACCATGGTCAATAAGTTCAACATGTTCAATTGCTATGAAACCAACTCAACCACAGCCAAACGTGGTCAGCCATAGTCAACCATGATCAAACCATATTGAACCATTTTCAACCATATTAACATGGTCAAGATGGACAACCATAACCACTCATGGCAACGATTGTTAAACATTGTCAAACAAAGGTTAAGCATTGTTTGCATGGTCAACCATGGTAAACCATTGTCAACAATAATTAACCATAATCAACTATAATTAAACATGATCAACCATAGTCATTCTTATTTAACCATAATCAACCATAATCAATCAAATTCAAACATGATCTAATAATTATCCTCATGCATGTTAGCTGTCAATTAGCATAACCACACAATTAAAAGTTGTTGATATACATCAATCAATTTCATTAATTTTTTGTAAAGTGAAAAATAGTGTTTATTGAAAAAGATAAAACATAAACCACTTTAATAATATAGTTGTGATAATATATATTCAATTTTATTTTTATTTTGATAATTACAACTTAATAATTTTTATTAAAATAATTGTACTGTTCAATTTTCTTTTTATTTTTCATTTCAATAAATATAATTTAATAAAAATTAATAAATAACTAACTCAATATTATATAATATATATCCCATTTTTAATTTTGATTCTTAAATTACCTTAATAAAAAATACTTTAATGCTTTCAAACCCTCATGGTAAAGAACATTATTAGCTAGATTACAAATTCCTTGCATCCATTAAACATGAGAAATCTACAATCAATATTTACTAAAGTCAAAAGTAGCTTTTTTAACCTTTGCCAAAGCTTCATACTTGGTTACTACCTCATTGCCGCTTTCCATAAGACGTATATGGTTCACCCTATGCACGATATTCACTGAGTCCTTGCATGTTATTCATATGTGAGAATTCATCTTTGTGTTGGAAGGACATGCTTGGGAATTAAAACATATAATGGTACCTATACATGGATGAAGACATTAACGGCACAAATTCTTTTCGTGTTGCAGTTTTCTTGAAGAGTTGCCCATTGCAAAGCATTTTCTTTTTCATATTTGAGATTATGATTACTAAGGGGAAAGATTAGGTTAATAAATCTTGTATAAAGGCATAGACAAAATAAATGTCTTCCGAATTTCGATGATAGTGCCTTTATTGATGGTTGAAAAGATACGAATTGTGAAGTGCTTTATTGTTTTGCTTGGGCATGCAAGTTGCATAGTGTTTCCTTTAGACTTTGGGATTGTGATTATTATGGAAGGAAATATGTTTAAAATTTTTGTGAGGCATTCCAAAGTAAATTACTTTCAAATTTGGGTGATAATAATTTACTTTCAAATTGGGGTGATAATGTTTTTATTGGATGTGAATTGATAAGTGTTCTCTATTTTCCATATTTAAATTTTGCTATAAATAATTTAAAAATATAAATATAAAATTATTATGATGTGAAATTTAATTAATTTTAAATACAATAATTTGTTTTATTTATTAAGTAATATATTTTACTAATTAATAAATAAAATTATTTTGATAAACACATGTTCTAGTTAATACCAATTATTTCGAGTAATAAATAAATCAGTACAATTGTTGTATTTATTTATTTATTTTTCTAAAAAGCAATAACCAACAATTATTCGAGTAATAAATAAATCAGTACAATTTGTTGTATTTATTTATTTATTTTTCTAAAAAGCAATAACCATTAAGCTGGAGGCCATTTGCTCAAGTTTTTTTTAAGAATAAACTGTTAAATATTTGTTGTTATTAAATTTTAAATAAATTTAATTTTTAAATAGGTTAAATTTTTTTAAAAATCTTAAAAACACTTAAATAATATAAAATATACTATTTCAATAAATTTCTACTAAATTTAAAAAAAATTAAAAAAAAATTATATACTAAACTTAATTAATAATAAATAATTTATATATTTAATCACTTTCTAAAACTGTGTGGAATGTACTCACATGCACACATCTTTGATTTCTTTAACTTAATATAAAGTTATACTGGAATATTTAACTATTGGACTGTCTAAACTATATTTATTTATGAAATATTAATTACCTACAGGATGTTTTTATTATGCGGTTTTATAAGATAACACTATAAAAATCCGTTGTCCAAACTATTTTTATTTATAAAATATTCATTACATTGAATATATTTTTTAGTACACGGTTTTATGAGATAATATTATAGAGATTCTTAGATAAACACGGTAGAGATCTTCTGAATAGTGTTTTTAAAAACTTCAACTTCCCAATAATATTTTAAAAATCAACCCTTCATCCTTTTAACACGTTTACCACCCTCCACCCTCCGTTAAGACCATCGACATTCCTTTACACTTTAATATACAAATACCCGTATAAATATCCTCAACAGAAGAAATTCGAAACATTCTATCTTATTACATGTTAGGACACATTAACCAACACAACTATCCCATAGGACACATTAACCAACACAACTATCCCAGAGCATTCTATCTCTTTTATTTGGGCATTAACCAACACATCTATCCCAGAGCGATTACATACATGCAGCTCCATTGTCTTATTGTTATAATACATATAGTGTAATATATCTATGGAGAATCTCAGTCCCGTCCAGCCCAGCTTAGTACAGTTACTTCCGCATGCAGACAGTGGCAGCTTGTTCATCTCTTTAGGGCACAGTGTAGGCTGCCAACAAAAACCATTATCGTTATATTGTATTGTATAATTCTTTTATGAAGATGGTGTATGAATCATGAAGTGTAATTTAATCTCAGATTTTGATATATGTTAAAAATTTGATGGAGAGAAGCTAAGTCAAATAATTAAGTTTGTGCTTTTTAAAGTATTCCAAAATTCTCTCAGCCAAATAAAATATTCTATGAGATCTACGATCCAAGTAAAAATATAAGTACAAATAATTTTTGTTTCATTTTACCTCCACATTTGTAACCAACGGGTCTGTCAGAGAATTGGCAACGCTTGGGGAGGGACAGGGCAATGGCTGGATCGATCCCTGAAGCTTTCGCTGTTTTAGAGAGCAAGACGGAGCAGAGGCATGCGGGCTCGGTGGAGAACTTGTGGACGGCATTGCAGCAGTCGGCTGTGACGGGAGCGTTTGCGTTCTGAGCGGCGTCCATGCACGGCGCCAGCTTCAACGCCTCCGACTCCACCACACATTGACCCGCTGCATTTGTTCCCAAAACAGCACCCAAAATGAGGAGCAGGACAAATAGCTTTGTGAAAGAGAAGGCCATGGCCATTTATGAACTTCTGATAGTCTCGACTGCAAGTTCCACTCTGAGTATTGAGTGGGAGTGAGCGAATATATAGCTGTTACTCAGAAATATGATCAAATGGCAGGCAAGCACGTGCACTTCCACTGATCAATAAATTCTTCGATTTATGATTTCAAATATCGAATGTCAGGCAGGCACGTGCATTTCCACTAATCAATATATTCTTCGATTTATGATTTCAAATACCAATGGAGGGCGCACATACGATCAATGTGGAGTTGCTTTATAGATGCGATGTCGATTCTTCCACCTTCTTAGTCGCGTCGAACGCCGTTGCCAACGCAAGCCATTGTATTCCGAATAATTTGTCTTATTATTACGCCAGAGAGACGTGTATCCCTCCATTTCCCGCCTATATGTACAGATCTCAACATTAAAATAGTCGACATTATCTGACTATTCGTCTGGATCTAGAAAAATAATTACGTTACATTTGTTTTTAGTTTTAGCTATGTGGAAGCCACCTGGTGCTTCAGTCAAAACGCTTTTGGGGTAAAGGCTCGTTTTTATGGGGTTAATTATGGTTGGCCACGCTGGAACATGGTTAACTATATTAATTATGGAACATAGTTAACTATATTAATTATGGTTAATTATAGTTTATGATGGTTTAGTATTTATATCATGTTATTTTTGGTAGATCATATTTGATCAAAGTTGACCATTTAGATCATGTATGATTAGGTTTGACAATAGTTGACTATAGTTGTATATCACTGACTTTGAAAGTCTATAGTTGAAATGTTTGACCATAGTTGAAAGTGTTGAATTATTGTTGATATTGTTTCCCATGGTTGACTATGGTAGGCCATGGTTGACTATTATTGACTATGGTTGATTATGGTTGACTATGGTTGATGATTGTTGTCCATGGTTGAAAGTGATGTGAGGGATGTTCGAAACATATAAGTTTTTAATCACATTGTGACATTTGGATTTGTTCATCACAATGCAACATTAGGTAAAGTTCATCACATTGTGAAGTCACGTAATTGGTGGGCATAAGATTTGTAATAAGAATGATATTTTCTTATAGTTTGCAACTTTAATTATTAATCCAGGGTCATACAAACTTCGGAAGTGGTGTGTGGGTGGTGTGCATTTTATGTGTAAAGCACACTCCTTTTCTTTTTGTGTAGCTATTTATGCTCAAGTTCCTATCTAATGGTGTGTAAAGTGGCACCTTAGGTTTTACTCTAAAATTACAAAATCATAGGGCCTTATTTTTAGGATTAACTCCACCTAACAAATTTGGTGGCCTCCTAGTTGAGATATTTCTAAGTGGAATATAATAGTGTTGTGATGAGTGCCAACTACATCAGGAACATGATCCTAGATTTATCATAGGGTTTGCTAGTTAAAAGGCTTCCACATCGTCCTATCACATCAATACACTATTGACACCAAAAATTAAGTAATACGATGAGAGTGACTAAATCATTCAAGAAATCTTAGTCATGATTAAAGATTCAAAACAACCATATTGTACATTAGGTAAGGTCAAATTATGTGCAATTTGAGAAAAAGAGGAAAAATAGTGCTCCTATTGGGTCTACAATATGGCCATTGTAGGAGACCATCATACCCTTGAACTTAGAATGATGCACATCCTTTTGTAGTCACAGCCCTTACTCATGTTGTTCCTTTCCTGTTATTCTTTGCACTAATTCCTAATGTCCCAAACAACATATCTGGTGAGGCCCCCTTGGCGATAAAATCCAACTAAATTCTCTATCTCCCTCCACTCTTTCTCTTACCTTCCTTAATTAAAATGTATCATTGGTCTAACTAGGAGTGGTGGATTAAATCTTAATCCAATTCATTTTGTCCCCAGTGTATGCATTTATCTTTTGTATAGTGGTGTCTAGGATATTGTAGATTGTAGAGTAGTGGGAGAGTGAGGTTTCATGATCTATAGGTTATGGAGAAAGGAATGCCAACTCCTTTGGTAGGCTTGGTTGGATTCATCCCCAAACAATATCAATGTATCTTCAAAGTGGGATATTGTTGCTTCCTATCTACCCTTCCATATTGTAGCTAGCAACTAATCGAAGGATAATATTTCATGTGAAGCCAAAATAGTTTCTTGTTTAGGAACTTGTACTGTAATCCAACGAGAGCTAAACAAATCTTCTTCCCTATAACTCTTCAATTCTTCATCTATGACTTCCTCATGTTATAACCTATGATGTCAAGATCATGAGTTGCACATATCCTACATAAGGGTTGGGGCCCCACGGATGTGGGTGAGAGAGGACAATATTGAGGGAATAGATTTAACATAATCTTACTTTCTCTTCCATTTACCAATTTGGTATGCTTGTACTAGCACCTTGGGTGCATTAAGACTGAATCCCCCTTGATGTTCCAAACCAAAGATTTGAAATATGAATCACCATTCTTTAAGAAATAAGGCACAGATTTTAGAAAGTGTCTTACAGTTTATCATTTCCATGGATAAGTGGGCCATAATCCCCAAATATGCCTTCAATATTCTAATTTTGTCATATTATGAAATAGTTTCCTGTCTTCTCCAACTCTTGCTTGAGTAATTGATTTTCCTTTGTGAATTGTTTCTTTGTCCTCTTATTTTATTTTTAGCACCATTATCTCCTCTCTTAACTCATTTACTTGATCCTGTAGATTTACCACATCTACCTTTTCTTGATTTTTTGTTATTCTTTTCCATCTATGAGCTTCAATTTTAGCCTTTTCTATCTCTAGCATGACATGTAGTAGAATAAATGATGGTGATACCTTACTTGTGCTTGATGTTCCTACTATTGTTAATGGTTCCTATTGTACTGAGGTATTTTCTCTTACATGTTTACCTCCTCACATTATTGGGGTTTCTTTGTAGAGCTTAGTGAGTCTTCAATATTCACCAGTTTTGTTGAGGGGATTTCTATATTTTTAGAGGCACATTGATATCTAGTTATCTTCCTTATGTAGACTTGGGTGCTTAGCTTCAAAATTGGTGTCTTCACCTTTGCTTTTGGTGGTGTTCTTAGATTCATCAAAGTTACAACTACTTCCTTTTTTGAGATTTTTATTTTGGTCTTTTTCTTAGGTTTTTGTTTGGAGGGCCCCAAGCTGTTGATATTTTCTTTTCCTCTCTTATGAATGTTCTACCCTTCATGGCCTCCCAAGATTCTAAGAAGTATTTCTTATATATATCCTTGAAATCAATCTATTGAACTACAATTTTGGCTTACCAATCTCCTGACTACATTTATGTTCTGATAAAAAATATCCTTGATAAGTATTTTTTTTCATTGATATAATACACATTTACTCAAATATTAGGAAGAGAATGAGGAGCACCTCAAGAGATTATTTCAAGTGAGCACTGGTCATATTCTAAATTTAGAAAATGTGATTTCTACTAGAAATACATTCACTATATGGGTCACATGATCTCTTAGCAAGGGTCACAATTGATCCTGACAAGGTAAAGGCAATTAGATATTTCCCTGCCTCGAGGAATGTTATTGAAGTAATATCCTTCATGGGATTGTAAGGTTATTACCAAAGTTTCATTCAAGGATTCTCTAACATCAGACAACCAATCACTTCACCACATAAGAAGGGACTCAAGTTTGTTTGGTCAGGGGACTATGAAGAGAGTTTTTAGAAATTTAAGCATCTACTCACCAATGCACCAATACTGAAGATTGTGAATCTTGAAAGAGATTTCTTGGTGTATATTGATGCATGCAAGTAAGGCCTAGGAAAATTCCTCATGCAAGATAGATATGTAATTCACTATGAGTCTAGGAATTTCAAAGAGCACAAGAAGAATTATGCCACACGTGACTTGGAACTTTTTGTTATTGTTCTTGATCTCAAGTTGTGGCAACATTACCTAACTATAGATTTGTATTAAAGGATGAAAGTGATGAGCTGAAGTACTTATTTGATCAACATCATCTCAATCCTAGGAAAGCTAGATGGTTGGAACTTATATGAGAATATCAATGTGAGATTTGACTCATAAAAGGTAAATAAAATAAAGTGGTAGATTCGTTGAGAAAAAAATGTAGGTATACACATTGAAACAATCAAAATCATTGAGAATAATTTGAGATCTAGGATAAAGGATGCTTTCCAAAATTATGAACATTTTAAGCATGTTACAGAATTCTTGTAGTAAAGAGTTGGAGGACCAAGATGTGTAGGATACCGATTGATTGAGGATGGATTGTTGGTGTATCATGGAAGGATGTACATACCAGATTCCACTAAGTTGGAGAAGCTAATCATGGATGAATTGTATAAAGAGACTTACTCTTAAAATCCTAGTTATTAGAATATGATTAAAGGCACACACAAACCATGTTAGTGGCTTAGGATGAAGAAGGAGATTTCAAAATACATTGCAAGTTATCTAGAATGCTAGCAAGTTAAGTTGAGCATACATATTTGGAAATATTGTTGAAAAATCTCTTGATTCTAGAATGAAAGTGGGAAACCGTAACCATGGACTTTATTACAAGAATATTGAATATTATGAAGCAACAAAATGTTGTAATGGTAGTGTTGAAGGCCCCGAAAATCGGGTCGACAACAAGGGGGATACCCGCCCAGTCCGGACCTTGGTTGGCAGCTCCTTATCCGTTTGGTATAGCGGTCGACTGGGGATAAGGGGACCAGTTTCCCAAATTCAAGTGTGTGTGTGTGTGGTGGAGAGAAAGATGGGTGTTTATGTTCTAGGAAAATACTTCCTATTTAATCTAATGCCAAATGCTATTGTATTCTAATAACAGAAAAACATTGAAATTATGCTAACTGGGGCGTGATCTTCTCTTCTATGCGATCTAAAAAGATTGTCATACAATAAACTAGTAAAAAAAGAATCAATTTAGCTATAATAGAAAAGATTCGATAAAAATGAGCTACTTCGTATAGAGTAAGTTAGGAGGAAACAACTGTTAAAAACTTATCGCATAAATGAGCTATTCATACACTAAACATAAACAAATAGTTATCACCGTACAAAAGTGCCAAATGATAACTCAGACATTCATGCTGTAACATATAAATAACTAAAAACTGAATATCTCTTTAACGCATAAGCAAAAATGGTTAAGAGATAAAAGTACCATTTATAGCTAGTCCTACTCATGAGCTTCAAGCAATGATTGATTTATCTCTCTTTGATTCAACATCTACCAAGAGTACAGAAGTGCAACATCAGTAGCAAATATCAAATGCAAATATCAAATAAACCTTGTTCCATTCATTCACCAAAACCTCCTCTGATGGTGCAAAAGTGCATGTTCTGAGGACATGTTTTTGATAAATTTTTGGACCCTTCTCTAAATGCATGAGAAGGGTTTAAATACTACTAACTAAATAACTTATTTATAGAAATTGAGGATTTGATTTAAATGACCGTCCTCTTTCTAAGCAAAACTATTCTAAAATTAAATCTACTATCTATTTCTAAATCTACTCCTTAATGTAGCAAGCATTTAGTATTTTTCTGAGTAGAGTTGGCCGACTGTCTTCCGCCTTTGGTTGAGTTAAGCAAACAGAAACGGAAAGAGCTGGCATTATTTTCTCAGTAAAATTGATGATACGCTTGAGAATCATCCCATGAATATGTAGCATTACCATGTATGCCTGGTAAAAATCCCATTTCAACTTGGTTAACCTTTAAACTGCTTCTGATTTTCCTTTAGTCTTCTATTTCCAGTTTGCTTCTATCGCTGATTTCTTGCAATTTTCGAGGCTCGCAGGTGACTGAGCAACTAGGGACCTTCCTTTTCGAACAATTTTTCTTAGCGATGCGCGATGATCGCTAAGCACTAATCGCGCATCGGAAACTGCCTCTGTTTCTTGATCCGGGCTTCCCTGATGCGGTTTTTGCCTCTTGCGCTTTTTCCTCTCATTCGGCATAAAGAACAAAATTTGTAAAAATAATATTTTTGTGAGCTCTTGACCCTAAGAATTAAACTGTTTGTTTCTGGTATCAGTGTCTTTCAGTATCCATTCAACCGTGACTATACATGAGAAGTCTGTGATAGATGCCTCAGAAGAGTTCTGCGGCTCTTTTTCTTCCTTGAGTGGATTAAGTATGCCTTCCGAAATGTTCATTGGAGCACTGTATTCCCTCCTCGTTGTTTTCTGCGTAATGCCCTGTATAATGCTTTGTCCTTCTTTCCTGCAGTTTACATTGAGGTGGAAGTAATGATAAAGGACTAATGACAGGAAAACTTTTAAATGCCAAAGATACGCAAGGCATGCCACCTTACGTGAGCTATTTCTTCGAAAAACACAACACCCTACTTCATTAACAATTGGGAATAACTCATTAATTCGCATTAAAATACATGACCAACTCTTGGCTAAAAAGTTTTCTCAAACAATGAGCCAGAACCAACTGCGATGGACGGGTCTCGTGTTTTTGGTTTGCAATGTCGCAAATCACAATATCACAATGTCGTAATGTTATCCTACTATTTTTATCGCAGATCGTAGTATCGCAATTTTGCAGTATCGCAGTATTGCGGTATCGCAATATCGCAGATCGTTATAATTCTTGTGATATTTGCGACGTGCGATATGCAATATCGCATATCGGCGATGTTTTAAAGTTTTTCAATGTGAGTGTGTCTTCAGTATATGCGATGCGATGAGGTTTCGTGTCGCAATATCACCTTTTATCATTTTAAACTCTTTAGAAGGTGTATCCTATCATCCTTTGAGCGATGCGGTATCTTTTAAGGAGCAAATTTAATTTTATTTATTATGAAACTTTGGTTTTTTAGATTTTTCAAGGTATTTTCCTAAGTCCATGATGTTGTAAGTTTCATCTAAAAAGAAAATGTAACACTAACTAATTTTTTTGAGGGTCTCCACTTATTTAGTATTAGCAATAATACTTCATAAGGAGGGGGGTTGTTGGTGGCCACAACAATTGGCGATTCACTTGGAAGAACCAGTTATCTCTGTGTTTCTATTGAACCTTTTCAGCTTCCAAAACAACAAATTTTTCAGAAAATTAAACTTTATTATGGAAAGATAAAGTACATTATGCTCTAACCTATTGATGACATTTTGCTTCAGCTATTTTCAACTTTGATTATTTGTTGCCTCAAGTTAGTCCTTGTGTTTACATCAGTCATTACTTGGTCTGTAAAGATAAAACAAAGTCTTCTCTGTAAACCAGTTTTAAAATATGCTCATTTGTCGTAGGTAGAGCCTCTGCTGCCAGCAGGCATTCATAGCCTCGACAGGGTTACCTGTTACCCAACAATGATCCTATATCCTAGTTAAAGAAACCTACAATTCTCAAAGAAGAATCCACATCCACACTTATTGCTTTGATTTTCTTTTTTATTCTTAAAGAACAATGCCTTGGTTTGATAGCCAATTTATGACACAATCATTCACTCGATTTATAACTTTTTTGAACAAGCTAGCTCATAATGAGACCCCTTGCCTCTTGATTGCAATAATCTTGAGTCATTGCCCTGTTGTGGCATGCAGTGTTTGGCAAAGTCAGCAAGTTATAATATCTGTGATTATGATAAGCCGGCTCATGATGAGACCTCTCATTCTTCAAGATTAAGTGTATCCTTGGATTGTTCCTCTGAAAGTTGTGATTTCCTTAGCAGGGAGGAAGTCATTATTTTCTTTAGATAGCTCTGGAAGATAATGATAGAGTTCTTGGAAGTAATTGTTCTACAGAGAATCTTTATTTTTTTATTGATACCTTTCATTGCACTGATATAAAACAATTTCTTCACTAAAGGTTTATTTTCATCAAACTTTTATGAAGTCGAAACTAGTGTCATATCTAGGTTAGAGTCTTTAACTGTATCTTTCAATAATAAAGATCAATTTTCCAAAAGATTTTCTATTTAAACAAACGAAAAATAAAAATCTAAAAGAAAGTTGGTATCTTTTTCGTAGATGTCTAATGTAACCATTCACAACTGGTTTTATTCTGAAAAGGAGAAAAACTATTACTCTACAAAATAGAAGAATAATCTTCTATGGAAAATATTTCTTAAGAATTTGTCCATTGATAGGCAAAGAGTCTCTTTTACCTGCTAAATCCTTTAACACAAATGTCGATGGACCTAAGACTTCTACAATTTGAAAAGGACCAAGCCACATTCTTTGAAATTTTGTATGTTTACCCTTTTCTTTGTTTGCCTTGTCCCATTTTAAAACTAAATCTCCCACCTGAAATTCTTTTCTGGTCATTATATTTGAATTAAAAGAGGATTTTACTAGTGCCTGATGATGAGCATGCGTTTTCTTAGCTTGTTCTCGATGTTCTTCTAATTTGATTATTTCCATTTGCCTTAAGTGTAATGAGGAAGTTGGTACTTCATCAATGTATTGAACTAGAGACAAAGAAGGAATTGCTAAATGAGTCAGAAGAACAACTTCTCTCCCATAAACTAAATTAAAGGGATAAGTGTCGATGGAAGCTTTTTTCGTTATTCGGTCTGCCCATAAAGCGTATATTAAGGATTTATGCCAATTTTTATGATTTTGGTCTACTGTTCTTTTGATAATCCTGATTAGGTTTTTGTTTGTAGACTCGGCTAATTCGTTGCCCTGTGGATAATAATTGGTCGAATATTTAAGTTTGAATCCTCTTTTAAGTGCAAATTTAGTCAATGCATTTCCAGAAAAGTATGATGCATTATCGAACATTAAAGCGGAAGGTAATCCAAACCTGGTTATTATAGATTGATCTATGAACTCAATGATATTTTCAACATTAGCCGTCTTGAGTGGAACTGCTTCTACCAACTTGGTAAAATAATCTGTTGTTGTAAGGATATATCTATGCTGCTTGGAAGAGTGAGGAACGATCTCACCTATTATGTCCAATCCCCACTGACTGAAAGGTTGGTTGATGTTAACTGGTTGTAGTGGTAAGGATGGCTTCTTCTGCCTCCTAGCAGTAGTTTGGTAGACTTGACATTTCCTCACATAACTATGCGAGTCTTTGAATAATGTGGGCCAGTAATATCCTGCACGCAAGATTTTATGTGCAGTAGCATCTCCAATGTAGTGTCTGCCTACTGGCCCATCGTGGAGTTCCTGCAAAACTTTATCAGCTTCAGATTTCTCAAGACATCTTAGGAGAACATAATCTTAATTCATTCTAAAAAGAATATCATTTATGAGTTGATATTGTTTGGATTTTAATCTTAGAGCTCTTTTCTTGGTGTAATCAAGGTATGAAGGAGCATATCCATTCTTAAGATAATAAATAATATCAGCATATAATGACTGCTCATCGTTTAGGCTTACCTCGCACACTTGTACCTCTACAGATGGGATTTCAGAAATTTGCGACGCTCTAGCCAGCATTTTGCAAAAGCCTTGACCTCTTACAATATTTGCTGGTTTAATTTCTATGTCATATTCCTGTAAGGTAGTTACCCAATTGGCCCTCTTCTCACCCACATCCTTTTGTACCAGAAGATTCCTTACCGCTGGAAGCGGTACTATAATTTTGGTGTGGGTTTTGAGTAGAAAAAGTCTGAAGTATTTGATCACTTTGAAAACAGCATAAGCTTGTTTCTCCACATCTGAGTAATTTAATTCAGTACCTTGCAAATTTGAACTAAAAAAAGCAATTGGTGCTTCCACCTTTTCTTGATTCGTTTGAGTGAGTATCGCAGCATATGACTTATCTGAGGCAAATGTGTATAAAATAAAAGGCTCTGAAAAATTCGGAGTTCCTAAAGATGGAGCATTAATAATAGCCTGTTTGATCAGGTTAAACGCTTCATGTTCATCTTGGCCCCATTTAAAATTAGAGTTCTTTTTTATCATGGTTTGTAAAGGAGATACAATTCGTGAAAAATCTAGAACAAATCTCTTTACAAAATTGATTTGAGTAAGGAAAGATTGCATGGCGTTTTTGTTATGCGGTAGGGATATTTTGGAAATTTCTTTGATTCTGTCAGAGTCGATGTGAATTCCAGATTTTGACACTATGAATCCTAGAAGTTTCCCTTCACTTAATGTGAAAAAAGATTTCTTTGGGTTAAGTGAAATTCCGTACCTTAAACATCATTAGAATATTTGCTTCAAGTCTTTGAGATGGTCACCTTGTTTCTTGGAGTACATGGTTATATCATCCAAATAAATTACCACATATTTATTGACTAAACCTTTAAATTCAATGTCCATGGCTCTCTGGAATGTGGCACCAGCATTAATCAAACCAAATGGCATCTTTCGATATGCATATGTGCCCCATTTAGTTCTGAATGTGGTCTTCAATTGATCATCAGGATTTACCAGAACTTGATTGTATCCTCAAAATCCATCCAAGAAAGACATTAATTCTGAGCCTGCCACTGCCTATAATATCTGCTCCATAGGTGGTAAGGGAAAATTGTCCTTTTGACAGGCTTTGTTGAGATTGTGAAAGTCAATACAAATCCTAATATCTCCGTTTTTCTTTCTAACAGGTACCATATTGGAGACCCATTTAGAATGTCTGACGGGCAAAATTATCTTGGCTTTCAACAGCTTATTGAGTTCAGTTTTTATCTGATTTTCTAAGTTGGGATGAACCTTTCTCAATTTTTGTTGGACAGGTTTTTCGTTATCGATCATCAGAATAGTATGTTGGATGATAGAGGTGTTGTATGTTTTAAGTTCATCATAATTCCAAGCAAAAACGTTTTTGTATTGTCTCAAAAGATGAATATATGCTAGCTTTTCTTCGAGGGCTAGGCCAAGGCCTAAATTTATGTTTTGGGGTTTGGCATCGGTTCCTAGGTTTACCAATTCATAATTCAAGGTCAAACTTTGGAGCTTCGAATTGGTGGACTTTTAAATCGATCTTTCAAATCGTACAGGTCTTCTAAGTTGACCACTGATTTAGATATAACATTGTGAGTGCTATCTTGCTGTAATTGCCGATCATGTTGATCTTCGTCAATTATTTGGTTGGAGTATGATCCTTTGGAAGTAAGGAAATTTATGATATCAGGATCGTCGTTGAATATTCTCCAATTTGTGATGTTGTTAGGAATAGAAGGTCTAAATATTAATTCTATTGAGAATCTATAAGGACTAAAATCTTCTGAAGGAATGAGCTTAGAAGCTACGTTAGCTAAAAGGTCAGCGCTTGCATTCTCAAGTCTGGGAATTGATGAAATATTGAATGCTGTAAAATGCTCAGTCAGATATTGGACCAAAGATTGATAGTGTTTTAAATGACCTGACAGGCAATGTATAGTATTCCGTACCTGTCTGACTACAATTTCAGAGTCTCCGAAGACTTGGAGATACTTTATGCTTAGCCTGATTGCTTTGTACAACCCTTGAACTAAAGCTTCATATTCTGTTGTATTGTTGGTACAATCAAATTCGAGCCTACATGTTAACATAATTTTGTCTCCTTCTGGACTAATTAGCACGCATCCTGTTCCTGCTCCTTCGTTAGATTTAGAACCATCAAAAAATAATTTCCAAAACAAAGATTTATTTACAGGTTTATCTAAAAA
>APFE030646120.1:96114-124068 GCA_000404065.3 Pinus taeda
TATTTACAGAAATTGAGGATTCGGTTTAAATGACCGTCCTCTTTCTAAGAAAAACTATTCTAAAATTAAATCTACTAACTATTTCTAAATCTGCTCCTTAATGTCGCAAGCATTCAGTATTTTTCTGAGTAGAGTCAGCTAATTGTCTTCCACCTTTGGTTGAGTTAAGCAAACAGAAACGGAAAGAGCTGGCATTATCTTCTTAGTAAAATTGATGATATGCTTGAGAATCATCCAATGAATATGTAGCATTACCATGTATGCCTGGTAAAATTCCATTTCAACTTGGTTAACCTTCGGACTGCTTCTACTTTTCCTTCAGCCTTTTTTTTCCAATTTGCTTCTATCGCTGATTTCTTGCAACTTTCGGGGCTCTCAGGTGACTGCACAACTAGGGACCTTCCTTTTCGAACAATTTTTCTTAGCGATGCGCGATTAGCGGTAAGCGCTAATCGTACATCAGAAACTGCCTCTGTTTCTTGATCCTGGCTTCCCTAATGCGGTTTTTGCCTCTTGCGCCTTTTTCTCTTAGTCGGTATAAAACCGAAAATTTGTAAAAATAGTATTTCTGTGAGTTCTTGACTCTGAGAATTAAACTGTTTGTTTATGGTATCAACATCTTTCAGTATCCATTCAACCATGACTATACATGAGAAATCTGTGATAGATGCCTCCGAAGAGTTCGGCGGCTCTTTTACTTCATTGAATGGATTAAGTGTGCCTTCCGAAATGTTCATAGGAGCGTTGCCTTCCCTCCTCGTTGCTTTCTGCATAATTCCCTGTATAACGCTTCATCCTTCTTTCCTGCAGTTTACATTGAGGTGGAAGTAATGATAAAGGACTAATAACAGGAAAAATTTTAAATGCTGAAGATATGCAAGAAATGCCACCTTACGTGAGCTATTTCTTCGAAAAACACAACACCGTACTTCATTAACAACTGGCAATAACTCATTAATTCGCATTAAAATACAGGACCAACTCTTGGCTAAAACGTTTTCTCGAACAATGAGCCAAAACCAACTGTGATGGAGGGGTCCCGCATTTTTTCTTTGCAATTTCGCAGATTGCAGTATCGCAATATCGTAGTGTTGCAATGTCATCGTGTTGTTTTTATCGCAAGATCACAATATCGCAACTCTGCAGTATCGCAGTATCGCGGTATTGCAATATCGCAATATCGCAATATCGCAGATCGTTATAATTCTTGTGTAATTCTTGTGATATTTGCAATGTACGATATGCGATATCACATATCGGCGATTTTTTAAAGTTTTTCAATGTGAGTATTTGTCTTCAGTATATGCGATGCGATGAAGTTTCACGTCGCAATATCACCTTTTATCATTTTAACTGTCTAGAAGGTGTATCATATCATCCTTTGTGCGATGCGATATCCTTTAAGGAGTAAATTTATTTTTCTTCATTATGAAACTTAGGTTTTTTAAATTTTTCAAGGTATTTTCCTAAGTCCATGATGTTGTAAGAAAATGTAACACTATCTAATTTTTTTTTTTAGGGTCCCCACTTATTTAGTATTAGCAATAATACTTCATAATGAGGGGGGTTGTTGGTGGCCACAACACAACTGTATCAAGCTATCCAAATCCTTTTCCATTTCCTTTAGCTAATCATTGAATTGAAGCACCAAGTCCATAATTTCCTCGTGATTTGTTTGGCTCTCCAAGACCTCTTTTGTTTGTGGGTGCTCTGAATGATGCAACTTTAGTTGTTTCTTGAGAGTAGATATATCCTCATTCTTCTTCATGATCAACTTTCACCAGCTTTGATGTCATTTGGATCATGGACCAACTCAATTACCAAGTCCTCCAATGACTTGATCATTTTGTCTTTAGCCTGTGAGGAGGCCTTTCCCAATTTGTATTGGGCTATAATGTTGCCTAGTGAATTCTGCAACTTATGTGTAGCCATGGCCTTTCTTGTCAAGGTGGAGTAGATCATCTCTCTAGATTGTTTATGAAATTATATCTAGTCAATGGGATGAACATCCCTAGCCAATGCTTCAAAATAAGATTTTCCATAGTCGGCAGATGTTTTTGGCTACTGAACAATAGGCTGAATAAAGGACACCTGCATTTTTCTTTCTTTGATATCAAAAGCTGACATCAACCTGCTCTGATTAGCTAGTGTGTGCTTGAAGTATTGGGCATATGTTTCAACCTTTAACTTCTCAATTCTAATCTTGATCTCCTTATACTTGTCCTTAATATCTTTTTCCTTATTTGCTGGCCTGGTGAAAGAAGAAACATCAACATTGAGTTGTCTCTCAATCAACTTAGTGTTAGAGCTTGATGGCTGATGTGTTTCTCCTGAAGTAGCTATGTCTTTGCTTCTTTCGACCATTGTTTTAGTGTCAGTTATTTCCACTAATTCAATGGTTTCCTCCTATTCAGTCACAGGATTTAGCTTGGGCCTTTTTCTAAGTTCAAAATGCTCATCTGTGGTCTCCATAGTAGAATAGGAACCCTCCTCCATGTTTCTCCTTGGATTTCTCTCCTCATTTGTTGGGATCTATAAGATAGAAGGAATATTCATGGGTTCTTCTAGTTCTGGAACCTACAGGAAAAGACTTTGATAAAAAAATTTCTCAACATCAATTAGTGTATTTTCTACATCCACTACTATGTTATCCATGTCAACTAATGTATTTTCCAACCATTCTGATTGGTTGGCAACCTCTCGATATCAAGTCTAGGATGGTGGATGAAAGGTCCCAATTCGACCTTGATTCTCAACTTATTTATGACCCCATGAGAGTCTTACTACCACATGAAGTTGTTCCTAAATTTAATTTGTTGCAATATATTGTCAGCCTCTGGTCCAGCCTCTTTGTTATTGCAAATGAAGGGGCCCAATTGGTTTTTCATTTTAAAATTTGGGTTTTCGTACTAGCAGCTAGGAATTTGACTTCATCTGAATTGATGATTTGAATAAAATATTCCAGTGCAAATATCCTCATAGTGAGGTATTTGGGAAATTTATAAGGGACAAGTTGGTATCCATAAACTCTGATTTCTGTGTGGTTTTGGTATAGATACCAGTCTCCCACCTTGCTGTTCTTGGCCAACTGTAACACCCTTTTGATTTCATGGTTGATTCTAGGTTGAGGGCTACTAGTTAGCATGTTCATGACTAGATGGAAAAATGAATCAATTAAGTCCTTATAGGTGAATGCAGTGGAGTATTTCTGGATCAAGGGTGTCCAATAAACAGCTGATCTTTGCTTTCCCTTGGTATCGAACTTCTGGATGCTGACAGTGAATTTATCTGATTGATAGTACAAAAAAATATGAAATAATACTAAAGAGTACTTGAAAACTCTTTCAGTTGGCAGTCTCGTGAACTGTTCATGCATCTTATCTACAATGAACTGAGCATAGTTGTACATGACAACAGGAGGCCTTCCTAGGCTAAAGATGGAAAGAAAGGCCAGGATAATCTCATCCACATACTCATCTGAGGTATATCCTATGATCCAAGAGAGCATGGTAATTATATGTTTTCCTCTCTCTGAAAACATGGTGGCAACATAAGGGGGACTATATGTGGGAGTATGGCAGTCTTCTATGATGAAAGTATAGAAAATTTTTGTTATTTTAGCCAAGTCTAGTTTGACATATTGGTCTAGCAAGTCACTAATAGATAGTGGGGTCTCATTGGGGCTGGGTTGGAATTGCAACATTTGGTTGATGTATTTTGAAATGATGGTGAATAACAACTGCTAGTTAGGGGCAACAATAAGTCTTTGGCTAGGAATGTAGCAAGCATGATAGAAATGGATGATATCTGGGAAAGGGTGCACTTCTAAAAACACATATTTGGGTAAATTAGATTCCCAAAGGTGGATATCATCATTCTGGTTTAGAAATTTGTCCTTACTCCAGCAATGGAGCTTTAGAATGTAAGTTGGTGAAGCAGTATCTTTTACTTGAAAATCCCTGTTTGCTAATGCCAAATAGTCAATGTCTAGGTGAGGGGTTGAGAGAGGCCTCATGTCCAGAGAGGTCTGGAAAGCCATAATTAGGAGCAGAGGTATGAGTTAGGCTTGTAATGGTTGTAGAAGTGAGGTTTGGAAGCCCTGGAATAGTGGGTTGGTAGTTACAACTTGTAAAAGAGGGGTTTGGGGTATACAAGAAAATTACCCTTCAATTTAGGAAAATATATTAATTAATTTCAATTAATTAATCTTTCAATTGGATTGTACACTTTCAATTGAAATAGTCATTCTGGTTTTCCCAAGAATATCGGGAAATTGGTGGTTCGGTTTGCAAACTGGTTTCAATGGTGGATGCAGAGGGTACAGTGGCTTCATCTATGAACTGGCTACTTGAATTAGGTGTCTAGAGCTTCTTCAGGCAACAAACGGTGGTAAATTTTGGTCGCAGAGGTTTAGGGTGTCGCAAAATGGCTCAAGCAGCAGTTACAGTGAAAACGAGCGAAAAGAGTGAATTAGGGCTTTTCCGGCCTTTTAACGGGTAACAATTACATTTTTGCACAGAAACTATGAATGAATAGTGGGTGGTTTTTGGTCTAGGTGGGGAGGCAGTTTTCTAGGTCATTGCACTGCTTTTGGAGGGCAGGTGGTATTTTTGTGACCGCGCAATCTAGCCTAGGGCTGTCACAAAGTTGAACAGTGCCCAGGAAAAATAGTGAATCTCGTGTGCTCTCAGGTTGCTATCTATCAGACAGTGAATGTGTGCAATATGGATGTGCACCGTCAGATCTAGGGGTATGAGATCAGACGTATGTCACATGGTCAAGATGCATAGAGGGAATCGGGGCCAGGATTTGTGGGGCTTGGGATTTAATTACAAACAATTGTAATTAATTAATAAATAAGGTAGATATTAAAATACATACAGCGGATTTCATGGAGCGGGACAAGGGGTTATTGTAGCGCATTTTTCTAACTCCATCAAGGGTTGGTGGGTTAAAAGGGTTTATTAGGGAAATATGAAGCGGGGAGTTAATTAACTAATGCGGGGAATAAAAACTTAGGATAAGGGTTTTTTTGGGTTTTGAAGCGAAATAGGGAAATTAATAAGGGGGGGAAGGTAATATTTACAATGGGATATGGGTTTCACACTAGGGAAAAGGGGTTTTGGGTAAGGGGATGAATTTTGTAGGGTAATTACTAGGGAAGTGTGTGAAACCAAGGGGTAAGGGTCAAAATGAAGGGAAAAAGGATATTTAATAAGAAATCATGAGATAATGGGGAAATTAGTAACTATGTAAGGGTGAAATGAAATGAGGGGGAATTAGTTGAACAAGCTTGTGAATATATTTTGACTTTCATAAATGGTCCTGCACATGAAACATAGGATTAAGCATCATAAATGTTCTTTTGATTTAGCAACCTTGTGCATCTGCAACCTTTATTCTACCTACCCTTTTTTTATCCTAACACTTTTTCTTCACTTTATTGGGTGCATTTTAGCTTGATGACCCCTTATTTACTTTTCTTTTGACAAGAAAACTATCTAATTCTAACCTTATAACTTCCAATGGCTCAGATTAAGCCCATGAGCACATTTTTATTTCTCTGCCTAACTACTGATCTGCCAAGGTTAAATAGTTTAGCTAGATCTTTATCTCTATCTATCAACATGAAATTTAAGGCATGAACGAGTCAATATTAAGCTATTCGACCATCACGGGTTGTAGAATTTATGACAAGATGCACACAACCTTATTTTGCATAGTAAAGTAAAAATTAGTGGCATTTGAATTTTCACACTTTCATGATTTGTTTTATTTCTTTTTGGGGTTCATATTTTTCACTTTTTTTTATCTTTTTCTCTTTCTTTTGTCCTTTGATTATTCTTTTAGGACATACCCTCTTTACATTTTTTATTTTTTAATATTGAAAACATTTTGTAGAAAGAAAAAGTATGTACAATATTACAAGACTAACCATAGCCAATTCAAAATTATGAATCCTATTATTATAGGACCCTAACTGTAACGACTCCCAAAACCATGAGAATACGACAAAAATGAAGGTTGCATCAAGCCACCGCCACTTAAACCTAATTTCAAGCACCATTTAATTGCACCATGTGGCAAGTTGTCATTGGTCCACATCATATGCCACTTCTGGCACCTACTTGGCATGTGTTGACTCGTGGTGCTACCACAACATCTACTTGTGGGTCCACCTAGTTTGCTGACTGGGCCATCGCATTAGCTCTATGGGTCCCACTAGGCTTGCTAACTTTGCTTCCATGTGCCATCTGTATAGCTTTCCACATGGAAAAATTTTGACTTTGACTTTGAATTTTCCCTAGTTTGACCAAAACATTGATTGGTCATAACGTTTGTATACGAACGCAGAGTGAGGTGTCGTTTGCATCATTGGAAAGATTGTGATGAGATTGTTGATTTGATCTTAGTTTCATTACAATCCAAGGACTATTATTTTTCAACTTTTATGGATCCAATTGGATCATATGGACTCTTCGAGTTATACTTAATCAAAATTTTAACTCAGAAAGTTATGTTTCTTTGGTATTTTGTCTAGGTGAATGACAATGATGATAGTGGGAGGATATTGGCTAGGATATCTCAGGTTAGACAACGGGTTCAAGTGAAGCATTATAACACGACATGGTCATTATGGGCATGATGTTGAATCTCATTCATGTTGGTCTCTCCATCCAGACATTTCTTTGTTTAGGACTCGAGACCTAGTGTATCCCAAGCAATTTGAGTTAATTCGCAAGAGATGGTAACTCTGGCCTTATGCTCATTTAGTATGATTGTGAATTGTTTTGTGCAAACAACAATATTCCTAGTCTTTAAGGTAAGCTCGTTTGTTTCTCCTTGTCCGACTGTCAATGTTTGGGTGGCAAAGGGCGGGGTTCTTACCTTGTTGGTTCTAGTGCATTCAATTTCCTCCAACTTCTTGGTTGTGAGCCTTGCACTTTGTTTAATGTTGTGATGGTGTTTGTTGTGGGTTTTGTTACTAGTGGTGCTACAAAAAACTTCAGGTTGGGCATTTATGAAGAACTTGGGGAAAGTGTTATGTGTTAATTGTATTCTGGAGGTATTTCTTGGTGAGACAAAACCTGGTGGTAAATTTTCTATTCTAGGGAGATCATGGGGGATTTTTTCAGTTCATCTATCATGTATCGAAGTTTTCTTGGGGTTCTGAGGTGGGAAGGCACTAGGGCTTTGGGATTCTTTTTTACCCGACTTGACGGTGCCTCTATTCAGGCTGGTTGATACAAGTTGGGTGACAATGAAAAATTCCCCGCTGCAACCCTTGATGTGTGGTGGGTGCTAGGCTTTAAGGGGGATGGACCCCATGGTTTTTTTGTCGGATTAGCAGGACCTTTGGATTGTAATGTGTTTCATTATGTATTGCTAGATGTAGCATGAAGGGGACAACCAAAGTGTCGTGACAAGGCATGGTGTAAGAGGGAGGGATTTTGTCAGTGAGGGTGACGAGGTTAGGAAGGAGGGCAAGCTTCTCAAAAAATTCTATCGACATATGCATCCACAGTGGCTCCTCTCACATTGGAATTTATATCCTATCAGGTGAATCACATCACTGCTCTCATCATGGATATAAATAGACAACTCCAAGAACAATAAGATGAAATGACGGGTCATTTAGGGGACATCAAATAGGATCAATGGGACCAACTAGATCATATAGCGTCTAAGGTGTAATCAATGTCATCTCATTCTTGCCTAGACAGGAAAAAATCTCAAATTGAACATCTTGAGTTCCACGCCCATGAGAAGCCATGCCCTCTGAGTAATCATAGTGTTGTTCATGCTCCAAGTCCTCCATAGTTTGGGATGTATGTTGGTTTTGTATGCATTTTGTCTATGTTTTGTAATACTAATGGATGACGTTTTTTGAGAGCCCATGGATTTTGGTTTGTCATTAGTTGTATCAATCTTTCTCTCTTTACCAACAAATCTAGTGGGGGTGTGGCCAAGAGAGAAGAGACATCCCATGAAATAGTTTGAACTCTTTTAATGCATTAATAGAAAAAATTTGATTGAAGAAAAAATCAATGCTCATGGTTAGGAAAAGAAAAATCGAGTCTATTCCATTATTGATAAAAGTTATCAGTAACAATATAACTAGAAGCCTTTTCCATGATGTTGTGATAGTTACATATCAAAATTTTTTGGACAAAGTAGGAAAAAACTAATACTCCATGCATATTTGACATATGAGAAGGAGGAAATGACAATAACATTGTTTGTGCCAACACAATTTATTGAATAACATGAGGAAAAACTTATTAAAAATGTTGGCGTTTCTATTAAAAATTTCAAAATAATTCCAAAGCACAATTATGACAGTGGTGACTGTGAGGAAGCTATTGTATTGAATAGCTTTAGCATTGCAAAAAGCACTTGTCTTGTTTTTAAAGAGTACCAATTCTTTCCATATATCACGATTGCAAATATGTTATGTAGTCAAGATGCATTTCCAGTTGCCAGAATCTATACCATTGAAATTTTAGCAACACAGGCATGGATGCAATGCGTAATAGAAATCAAAGATGAGAATACAAATATGGATAGGGAAATAGTAAGCTTAGATTTATTTGAACTTTTTAGTAATAATAAGTTTTTTTCCATCTCTTATATGGTTTAAATATATTGATTTACAAATATTGCATATGTAAGAGGTTCAAATACATGATTTGTTTATTTAACATAACTTTCAATCCAAATACAATTACAAGAAAACATTTTTCCCCTAATCTTGCTAAAGAATATAGTTAAAAAACAAAGAAAAGTGGAAAGTCTGAGAAAATTGAATTCTTTGGCGAGTGTAATATGCATGGTAAACTTTATATATAATTATTATATATATATATATATATATAATATAATATATATATATATATATATTATATATATATTATATATAGATTATATATATATATATATATATTATTATATAGATAGATAAGAGAAGTATAACAATTCATTTGATTTCAAGTTGCTAAGTCTTAGTTTTCTATATCAATTTTACAACACTTGCAGGGACTACTAATGATGAATAGTGCATATATGAATCCCTTTGAGACTGTGTGTGCAAAATGAAGTAGTCCAATTATAACTACTAGAACTATGGATGAAATTATGGTTTATTGTATGATTTTCAAGGAAATTTGTCTTTTTCTTTATTTCCATTGATTAAATTGTATCATTCATGTAAACGATCTATATATATATATGAGAAGTATAAAAATTCATTTGATTTCAAGTTGCTAAGTCTCAGTTTTCTATATCAATTTTACAACACTTGTAGGGACTACTAATGATGACTAGTGCATATATGAATCCCTTTGAGACTGTGCGTGCAAAATGAAGTAGTCCAATTATAACTGCTAGAACTATGGATGAAATTATGGTTTATTGTATGATTTTCAAGGAAAATTGTCTTTTTCTTTATTCCCATCGATTAAATTGTATCATTCATGTAGACGATAAGACTACAACATATTGTATTCTATGAGGCATGTGACTGGAGAAAGTATTACTTGATATGAGAAAACATTCCTATCTACAATATTGTGCGGAAAAATCAATTGTTATTGATTTGTTGTCTGGTTTGGATATCCATGGCACATTTATAATAAACCATCAAAACGTGATTATGCATATACAATGACGGTTGTCTTTGTTTACATTTTTGAGGAATCTAATGATGGTATGGTTCTATTTTCTTGCATTGTCAAGCAATCTACAGTTGGTATTCTAGAGATAATATTTCTGTCAAGTTGTCAAATCAAGGAGAGTTCTATAGAAAGTGCAGATATCACTCTTACTAGTAACTGGTAAGACTGAATTCCCATTTACTACAGGTGAGGGGTGGTGGGGCGTTCACATTTCTACACTTCCGCATACTCGCACTTCCAATCTTCACATTGTTTGGTCCTAGACTTTTGTGATCCATAATGATTATGAGATTTTCTTTCAGATTAATCACATCATTATTAACGATTATGATGTGATTAATCTGAAAGACAATCTCATAATCTTAACATTTTATTCTACTTTCCGATTCGAAAATTTCAGCATGCCGAAGAGTTTTTTTGGTTTGTTGGACAGTTGGTATATGATTTCATCTTATGGTTACGTAATTTGCAACTATTAACATTGTACAAAAACATATTTCAATGAATTTCTTTCTTTAAGTTCTATGCTTTGTACTATACTATTTACTAACATTATTCACTATGTTTTGATTGTAATTTGTAGTTGGTTCATTATGTTATGTCATGTATGTTTTTCTACAATGTGATTTCTCACATTGTTTTATTGATTTATCAAATTTTCAAATTCCATAATTATTCAAACAATATTACAAAATGTATTTCCTTCACACATTTTTTATGTTAGCATGTAACTTATTTTGAAGGATACAACAAGATCCGTTTGATTTCAATTGCACAATTTGATTAGATTAGAAAACAAAATCAAACACTTTCACACATACCATTTACATTACTCTCACGATCTAATCTGGCATACATTGCAAAATTTATGTTCGAGGAAAATGATCACAATATAGGTGATGCAACATTATTAGACTATTCTACTATATGTTTCAAAACGTATTTATTTTATTGTGCGAAGAAAATTATAATATATAGCCTTTAGCATATACTAAATTTCAAAATTGATTCAACAAGTAGAAAAAATTATTAATCAACCATAGTTCCTGTAGGTTGACACTTATATTGATTGTGATACTAGAATGGAGGTTTGATTTCTCCATTCATGTCTTGCAAGAGCTCTTTTAATAATGTTCAAGTGAGAAAAAATTGTGTGAGGAGTCTCTATATTTGAAGATTTAAAGGTTATATGGATCCTTAATATTTGTTTGATGTCTCTAGAAGGAAAAAGTTGTGTTTAATAATGTTTGACACTGATCTTCATAATTTTTAGTTAAACTCAAAGTGTCTGAAATTTCCATTGCAAAATCAAAGCTACCAATATTACATTGTTATTTCGTTTTCATTTTCCTAAAATAAAAATAAAAAAATGTGTAAATAAAGTATACAATATCTGGATGCTACAATAAACAATGAATAAAATGTTTAAACAAGGCAGATAAAACAATTTCCAAGCTTCACGCATGTCAAGTTAACAAGGATTCTTTCTCATTTCGAGGTCCTTGCATGGTTCGCATAATTGTTAACATTGATATATTGTGCAAAGGTGCGGAGGAATATTTGTTCCCGCTACCCACACATTTGTTTCTTCCTCCAGACTCCACACAATCCTTCCAATCATTTTGGTTTGTTAGATGGTTGGGATTTGATTTCATCTTGTGGTTACATGATCTGTAGCTATTAACATTGTAGAAAAATATATTTTAATGAATTTCTTTGTTTAAGTATTGTGTTTTGTACTATGTTACTTACTGACATTATTTACTATGTTTTGATTATAATGTGTAACTAGTTTGTTGTACTATGTAGTGTCTATTGTTTTCCAATATGATTTTTTACATTTTTCATTGATTTATCAAATTTTCAAATCTTATAATCAGTTACATGATATTAGAAAATGTATTTCCTTCTCACGTAGTTTATATTAGCATGCAACTTTTTCTAAAGGATAGAACATGATCCGTTTGTTTGAAATTGTACTATTTGATTAGATTCGAAAACGAAAGAAAACACTTTCACACATAAAATTTACATTACTTTAATGATCCAAATTGGCATAATTTTCAAAATTTATGTTCTATGAACATGCTCAAAGTATAGGTGATGCAATGTTATTAGAATATTGTACTATATGTTTCGAAAAGTATTTATTTTACTGTGCCAAGAAAATTACAATATATAGACTTTAGCATATACTGAATTCCAAAATTGATTTAGCAAGTATCAAAATTTGGTTTTGTTATAGGTCAATGTATATTCATTTGGAATAGTCATTGGAACATAGGAGAAGAGCCTTAGTACTTATAGAAAAATGCATTGTGGTGAAATAATAGGTAATACTTTGTCTTGTTAAGTGGAGATGCTATGTTAATTTTTGAATTAAAGTGGCAAACTGTTGATAAATTTATACTTTATAAAAAAATTATTGGGTATGGTTAGCATAGATACACGATGGAATTATATGGAACAACATTTATAGAATAGGATTCTTGATAATTGTTGTCACAATTTGTTTTTCCTTTTTCAATAGCAACAAAACTTATGATAGTAATGTTTTCTAAATATGCAAGATAAATCAATGTTTTTTAAGCATAATTTGTTTGGCCTAATTTTCATGCCCATGGCCTTGCAAAGAGCTCCTATCTTTGAGAGTTTTTATTTCAAATTATTTTGAAGGCTACTGTTTTCATAGCCATTTTTTGTTTGTCTCGCCATCAAATCTTAACGAGGGCAGCAATATTTATAATGCAATCCCATTATATTCTTGAAGTGTGGCCCTTCAAATAACAAAGCTTGTGAAAATGGATGCCATTGGGGCTTAATGAAAAATGCATACAGTTACCAAATGGAAGTTGGAGGTATAGAGGAAGTGAAGAACATGGCAGAATTAGAGTTTGTAGATCTTTCCTAGAGTTTCCATGGTTTTTCACTAAACTTTGTTTTGGTTTATTCTCTCTTAGTTTTGTTTCCAAGTTATGGTTGTCAATTATTTCCTTGTTTTATGGTTGCATACTTCTCTTATTTGACAATGCATTTTTGTTTCTTCTCTCTTTGAATTTCTTCTTCGGTAAATTTTGGAACTTCATTTTATTGAAATTTATGTTTTCTGAAACTTTGTTGGTTTCCTTGTAGTGGTACTTTGTTTGAAGCTTTGTTTCGTACTTTAATTGTCTGTGCATTCTCAAACTTGGAATTTACTAAATACTAACTGATTTTCTTGAAAAAATTGATTATGTTAACTACTTTTCATGAAAAGCACTTTCTCTCAGCTGGAACTCTATTGTTTATCATATTGATTTTAATTGTGCTATGGATTGAAGGAAACTATCTATTTTTTCTAAATACGTTTGAGCATTAGCATCTCATGCAAAGTGTGAGATATTCGGGCATGGAATTGTTTAAGCTTTTTTCATGCAATTTTAATGCATTTTCTTTTCAACTTCATATTTTGTCAACAATCAAGTTTCGAAGGAGTTAAAATGTTATTGCTTGAATTTTGATTGAGTTAATTTTTTTTTCTATTTTAGGTATTAGTATAATACCTTAACGATGAAATAATTTTTTATGCAGTTCACTAATCATATATGTCTACCCACCTAGAAGTGGGTTTTACAACTCATTTATCTTAAATATGAATTTGAAAATAGTTGAATATTTACCTCAGTAGCATTTAATATTTAAGTTGTATATGATTGGAAGAATGCAACTAATGTAATATGTTTCAGAGTTCAAAGTGTATAAGAGAATAATAATAGGCATGGGCTTGAAACTTCAAAGTCTTGTTATTAATCTATTGGGGAAAGATGCATTTTTGCAATGAAAGAGTAGAAAAATACAGAAACTGAGGTCAAATAGGTGCACAAGAAGCTCCAAAGAACAATAGCATCAACTTTTTACTCTCTTCTTCTACTTATTATTTCTTATTTTTATAATGGGTTCTTAGTTAGCAAATGTGCTTCTTATTTATTGAGATATCATTTTTTCATGTTAATATAGGCTTCTAACTCCTCGAGAGGCACCTCTCTTTCCATCTTTGGAGTTATAGATTGTGATCCAGGCTTAAAAGTGTTCCTCTACATACATTGTCATCTGTGAAGGATTTATATCTAGTAAGAGTGTGTCTCCACTTGGATTATCATCTTTTATCCAAGGCTATTGATTTCAAAAGAATGGCTATTTGATTCTTTTGAGGTTTAAGATTTTTTTCACCTATGGAATAATTTATGGCAATAATGTTCATTTTAAATCTCAACAAAATGCCTTCCATAACACTGGTTGAGGGTATAGAGTCAAATTTCATCAATCATTATATTTCTAAGTTGTTGATTTCTTTAGACGATGATAATCATACATGAAGGTTTATTTCAGGGAAAACTAGTGTTTATTTGATCTTCTAGTCCCACTAAGATGGGTAGCTATATTAGAAACAAACAATTCAAAGTAACTCATGTTTTCCTTTATGTATGATAGATAAGAGAGAAGCATAGAGCACCGACCTTAATCTTTCACTTGGCTCCTTACTTGTTTCCTCTCTCCTTTGATAGAGCTTGCCACTCCTTTCTCACTTGTCCCGCTTTAAAGAACACTTGTAGAGGCAAAGCAACAAAACACCATCAAAGAATAGAGATCTATAATACTATAAAAAATGTAGAAGCAGAAGTACATTAACCATACCATTGCATTCACAAATACAAGATTCACAAATACACAAGTATATGGAGGAAAACTCAAATAACTTTATTGATAGTAGAATTAGAAGAGAGGATTACAACCCAGCTGTCTGATCCAGCATCATCCTCCCAGCATGAAAGCCCTCTTCACCTCATGAAAATCAAGATCACCCAACAACGTAATGTCTCAAAGAGAAACCAACAACACTTCCTTACAAATTACAAAATTCCAGCCTCTAGATCTTTGTGAGGAGGGATCCATATATAGATATTTGCAGGGGGTGAGTCAGCTTCTTTGTTTTTTATTAGTGTCATTTCACTAATAGTTCTTGGTTCCACTTGGATATTTCATGATCTCTTACTGATCCCTGGGCAAATTCAAATAGGCAAGTGTCATATGAGAAGTTTCTAGAAGATTCTTTGGGTTTACACTTAGCAAGATGCCTCTTCCATTTGTCTACTCTCACCCATCACACCCTACAGAAGGGCGTTTCAGTATGCATCGCACCCCCCATGTGTAATAGGTGAGATGCATCGCACCTTGACCAAGGAGCAGTCTATATGGGTCAGTTTTGACCAGTTCTGAGTAGTTTTTCAGGTGGAACTTCTGGGAAATGATGTAATAAATTGAACATGATACTTTAGGGTATGAAACAACACTTTTAGGGGTTTAAGAGCCCTTGGTTTATCAACATATTTGATTGGGGTTGCAGTTCCAAAATATGTCTATAACAGTTGCCCCCTAAAGTATGAGGTTGTAAATCTTCTAATGTCGGGTGAAATGCTTTATCATAAGGATCCGAGGTTTTTTGAATTGGAAGGTGACCTGTAATAAGATACAATACAATAAATTATCTTCATATTATTTTCATGATCTAGGTAAGGTGGGCATTCCCATGCTCAGATTTATAAATTCATTTTCATGTACATAGGACAGGCAATCGTCTGTTGTTGTAGACCAATGATTCTTGTAGATCCATCATCCCTTAGCTTGGATGATCATCTATGCAACTATGGAGTACATTTGATGTCTTTATTTTCCTGAATATATCGCATCCCGGATGGATGAAACTAGATCCAGGGTCTTCAAACTCATTCAATCTTCGCCTAATGTACAAGTTGATCCATGTGAAAAGATGTTCTGGAGTCGAACATGGAAAGAAATCACTTGATTACCAGCCAATGATCTAAGCTACTAACAGGCATGAGAGGAATCACTGATAATGATAATAACCCTCAAGGTAGTACAGTACAATTCACGTGGTGTGAATATATGAGTCGATGTCAAACACAATGCAAAATATTTCAGTCGAAGACCATTGATGTAAACCTATCGCCGGAAGTGAGAAACTTGCCATTGAGGTATGCAAGCTTCAAAGTACTGAAAGGGTTGTTCCTAAGTCAACTTCTTGGATAATAAGCTGATGTCGACAAGAAGTGACCCATCGTAGGAGGGCCTTAATGAACCCCACATCTATGACACGAAACGAAGAAAATGATTTTGTGGAGGTGAAAATGATTTGATGATACAAGGTTCAGGAATGGCGATCATGAAAATGGAGAGTGAAGGTATTGCAGTGGATGAGGCGTTAGCTGGGTTGGCGAATTCTCTGAGTGACTTCTCTTGAACATATCCGCGACATTGAAACAGATTGGTAGCATTAACCCCAGAAATGGATGGTACGGAGGACCAATGGTGATGTGACCGGTGAATGGAATAACCCAACCTAACCCAATCATGGTGATGCTCTGAAAGTGTCATGGTTAAGAGCGACATGCTACCAATGAAGTTCTTCAAGTTTTCTCCCCTCTTTCCCCAGTCATTATTGACCGGTACCTTTTTATTTTTGTCAAGCTTGAGGAGGATAACATATTCTTGTTCTATAATTTCCCCTTCAGGCAAACCTGTTTCTATGTTTTAGCAAACCTAGCGACAGTGAAACTCACTCTTGTCCAGATGGACAAGTTTGTCGCTATTGTTTTAACAAGTTTAATGACAAATATAACTTGCTCCTTTTCATGTTTAGAGAGTTTGAAAAGGGATGAAAAGGAAACTCCAGCAGTCCTTTTTCATGACATAATCCCTTAAGTCCAAAAAAGTATAAAATAATATGAAAGGAATGACTTTTTGATAGTTTTAGCGAGCTAAAAGAGGCAAGCACTTGATATTTTTGTGGGATGATCCCTCAGGTCCAAAAAGATTAAAATGTAGAGGAGGGATGGTGCTTCCCTTTACTTTAACGAGTTGGAAAGGCAAGTAGCTTGGAAATATTTTCATATTTATGAGTCTACAAAGAGCTTAAAAGAGACTCGTTTTTAGGAATGAGTGGAGTTTTCAGGTAGCGACTAGTTCCAGGTAAGTTTGACTTCTCAAACACAACAGTGTAAAGAGGTTGGCTAACAGAATCACTCATCATAGCTGTTCCTCAAAAGGTTAAACAATCAAGTGGAGGTGTATGATCGACTAAAAGAGTGGTGGTGATGGTAAGAACACGACCAAGGCTCAAAAGGCTGATAGGAATGCAATCACAAAGGTTATTTACTGAAAGGCGAGTTTATTTTTTAATGAGCTTGAACCTTGTGCCAACATGTGCTCAGTGGCAGGTTTATCTTTTAATGAGCTTGAACCTTGTGCCAACACGTGCTCAGTGCTAGGTTTATGTTTTAACGAGCTTGAACTTTGATGAAACACTGCTCTCCAGTCGTCTTTAAAGATGTCTCTCATTAGTAGGTTCATTTTTTAGTGAGCTTACCCTATGTGAAACTTTGCTCAGTGCCTTTTGTATGCAGGCTAGAAATGACAAACTACAAAACTAACTACACTAAGAGATAATGAACTACTAAGGTTAGGTAGGATAGTTTAGAAAAAACATTTCCTTTACTTTTTCAGGGCCACTGACAAAGGTGAATGGTGGATCAGACCAATCACCTAACCTAAGCAGTTGAACTAAAAGTTAGGCTAAAATACTATGAGGTTGGAGTTACGCTGGTCACTTTTCACTTGCGTAAAAAAGGTTTGCATGCCCCCAGGTGTTGAGAAAACAAGAATATCCAGTTCCCTTATGGAAGTTCCTGCATTTAAGCAGCATCATTTTGTCTGCAGAGCAGACAAAACACTTCCTCGGCTCTGTCCATCAAAATAGACAAAGATGAATGGTGTGAGCTTCCAATCACATAACGTGCGAGGAGATCCTATTTTCGACTGATCCCATACCCTACACGGAAATGGTGTTTCAGACCAATCATATAACCTACAAGGAAATTTGTTTTTTCATCTGGGTTCGCTTGCCGAAGTGGACCAGGATGCATGCCCCCAAGCTTCGTCACATTCACCGAATCACTCGCGGTAATTGGGTGGATGAGCTGGAGGTTGAAGAGACATTCCTTGTGCAAAGGGACCATTTAAGGATGGTGTTTGACTCGTAGTCATGTTTGAACCGGGAAATGAAAGTTGGTCGACAAGTTGCACCATTTTGCCTTCATGCGGGAAACACATCACTCGAAAGAGTGTGGAAACAATAGTTCCCATGTTATAAACATAGTCACGTCAAAGTTGTAGATTGTAATCTAGTGGCCCTTGGACTACCATCACGTTCAAATGAATGGTTTTTCTTCTCAAAGTTGTAGGAAAATTTGGAAGGATCCCTAATGGTCGACTGGTTCCTTTATTGAAGCCTAATAAATTTCGATTCTCAGGTAGAAGCGATGGCGGACCAAGCGCTTTCCAAGTAGTTGAGGAAAGGATACTCACGGAAGCCCCTTTATCTATGATAGTACCAGACATGATCATTCTGTAAACTTGTACTATGAATTGGAATGGTACATTAGATGGAAGGTGGGGTCCCGCTAGTAGATTCCAGTCAAAAGAAACGACTAGATTGCTTGGAGGGGGGACCGAATAAATGGCTGGATGAATCTCTTGAAATGGGTAACTTCCCTCCTATGGTAAAGGAATGGGTAGATTTCCCCCATGTTCATCAGAATCTGCATTAACAAACATAATTTGAATGGTGTCATTCTCATTCTCTTTGGAAACTGTATCATCTGAAGGTGGACTTTCTGAAGGCAAGACTGGGTCAGCTGCCATCCCGACCTATTGACTTTGGTCTGGTATGGACTTAGAGGCTTTGTCTTCAATGATAAGTGTTTCGATCGACAACTGAGGTATGTCAGTTGGATTTTCAACTAGTGATGGACTTGGCAAGAGTTTCTTGTATCCAAGCGGAAGTCACTACAGTGAAGCAAGACGGTTATCCAAGACACTTTTAGCTTCGTCCAGAAAAGGACAATGATGAAGGGCATGACTGCATTCACACAACCTACAAGGAAATCTAAATCTTCCTTTTTGTCCATTGACTTCATTTTCACTAGTCGATGTTGTACTCTCAACATGATCGACAGAGGTTGTTGACACTGAATGGTGCAAATGGAGAGACTAGTCTCTCAAGATCCACATAATGCAAGGACAATCTCGATGAAAGTGGTTTCCTTTGCAAATTACGCATGGAGATTTGGGTTTGGAAGATGTGGTGTGCGGATTTTTGCCGGACGACGCATGGTTTCCCCCTTGTGCAGCTGGCTTCTTCTTCTTCTTCTCCTTCCCTTTCTTCTTTTTATTAGTTACTTGGTTTTTAGTATCACTAGTTTCACCAAGCGAAGAGGAAGAAGGAGAAGGAGAAACAAATGAAGTAGAAGGTGAGGGAGTAACTCCAGTATCATCTAGTTGCTGATTCGATTGTTGAGGAATATGGTGTTTTGAACGACAGAGGTTGAGAATAACCATACCAGGAAGCCAATTGTGATTCCTAGAAGGGACAATGTAGCCATATAAGGAGCACCAATATCTCCCCAAGAAGAGAAAGGACTAGGACTTTCCCTAAGGAGAAATCTTTGATTAGTGGACTCCATTACCTCAACCTAAGATCAACGAAGGAACAAGGATGTTATTCCAAATTAAATGAATTTTATAACTTTTTGACACAACTTGTTTTTCAATTTTCAAGAGTCGAGAAAAAGCTAAAGGTGACTCTAGTCACCTTGGATTTTAATGAGTCTGAAGTGACAAGTGCTCAGATGGACCTTTTATTTTAGGGAGTCAAAAAGAAACGAAAGTGACTACTCTGGAAGTTTAGACAGAGGGATTACCAAACCAATCGCAAAACTGCAATATACACCTTGGTGGTAAATTGAAGAGAAATTCCTAGGGACTTTACGTACGGTAGTCAATCTTCCTGAATGTTGTTTTCAATGCATTGTGATCGATAGGGCAGCAGACACGGCTTCCTAAGGATAAGGAATATCAGCCTATTGTAGCCTCCCAATATATACTCGATGGTATGGGGAGCACAAGTCTGTACTAGCACTCGTTGTATCAAAGAGGAGGAATCACCCAACCTTTAATGAAAAAAATAGTTACCAGGTTTTACGACGCCGGAATACATCTTTAGCCTAGACTTCTAGATGTTGTGCGTTAGGTTCCAAAGCGTTTTTATGTTTATTGAGGTTTATTTTAGAGTTTATCTTTCTTAGAAATTTGTCTTTCAAGGTTCACTACGTGATGTAGATGTAAAATTCCTAAATATGCAATCTAAAATGATAAATAGTCGTTTTCTTTCTTTTAGCAACGAAAATCCTAGCTACCAAGGAAAGAAAAGTATGATTCTTTCAATAGAGAGCAGAGAGCACACACTAAATGCAGTTTTCCTAAATCATTTTCTGCACGTAGTCTAAATGCAAATGAACATGCATGTATTTGTTTTTCCGCTTCCTTAATGTGTGAATGCTCGAAAGGAAAACTAAGTACATATCTGAACTACTTTCTTCAAAGCGACACTTCAACAATTTCTTTTCAAAATGAAAGGAAGACTAAAACGAAACTTTCGACTTTGAATGGAAAACTATTTTCGACACTTCAAATATTGACAATTCAAATCAAATACAATGGAAAAAGTACAATTGACTATCTAAAAGAGGAAGACTTTACGACACTCTTCTTTTCGACTCACAATGACAGTTACGACACTTTTGAATCAAAATACGATAGTTCGATTAAGCTACAATTTGCAAACGAGGATTGTAAATGAAGAAAAATACATAAAAAAACATTCACAATTCCTACTCAATGGAGGCTAAATAATGTAAAGAAAGAAAGCTTCAACAATGATATACTGATCATAAACAGCAAAACTACTGAATAGAGCTGAAAATAATGAAGAAAAAACCAAATTCCATAGAGGGAAACAATCTCATTCAATCATCACACTTGTCCTTAAGAGAAATAGGGATGCATCTCACTTGCAACACATGGGAGGTGCAATGCATCCAGACTACCAATGAGAGATAGTGTGATGGATCAGGGAATGAAACTGAGCTTGGTTTTTTCTCAAAATTTGTAGCTAAGTTCAGTGATTTAGGCTAAGCTTATGATGGACAATAACAACAAAGTATAAGGGTATGATATTATTATTTTATTGAGCTACCACGAGGGCACTTAGGATGTTTGCAAGTCAGATGTTCAGTTCATAAACCAACCCAGAGATTGACTAAAGAAGCGTTGATCTACTTTGCAGTTGCATAGCAAAAGAAGTTCGAAAGCTAGCTATCTTAACTTCAGGCTTCGTCTGTAGTTTATAAAGCAAACAACAGTAACAAACAAACAAACTATTTTCTCCCCAACGGAATTGCCATTTTGTTTCTAGGAAAGCTAGTGTATATTTGATCTGCTAGTCCCACTAAGACGCGTAGCTATCTTAGAAACAAACAATTCAAATTAACTTGTGTTTTCCTTTATGTATGATAGATAAGAGAGAAGCAGAAATCATCAACCTTAATCTTTCACTTGGCTCCTTGCTTGTTTCCTCTCTCCTTTGATAGAGCTTGCCACTCATTTCTCACTTGTCCCACTTTAAAGAACACCTGTAAAGGCAAACAACAAAACAACATCAAATCATAGAGATCTATAATACTATAAACAATGCAAAATCAAAAGTACATTAACCATACAATTTCATTCACCAATACAAGATTCACAAATACACAAGTATATGGAGGAAAACTCAAATAACTTTATTGATAGTAGAAGTAGAAGACAGGATTACAATCCAACTGTCTGATCCAACATCATCCTCCCAGCATGAAAGCCCTCTTCACCTCATAGAAAGCAAGATTACCCAACAATGCAATGTCTCAAAGAGAAACCAACAACACTACCTTACAAATTACAAAATTCCAGCCTCTAGATCTCTCTGATGAGGGATCCATATATAGATATTTGCAAGGGGGTGAGTCAGCTTCTGGATTTTTGATTAGTGTCATTTCACTGATAGTTCTTGGTTCCACTTGGAGATTTCATGATCTCTTACTGATCCCTGGGCGAATTCAAATAGGAAAGTGTTATATGAGAAGTTTCTAGAAGATTCTCTGGGTTTCACTTAGCAAACTGTCTCTGCCATTTGTCTACTCTCTCCCATCGCAACCTACAGAAGGCCTTTTCAGTATGCATCACACCCTCCGTGTGTAATAGGTAAGATGCATCGCACCTTGATTAAAGACCAGTCTGTATGGGTCAGTTTTGACCAGTTTTGAGTAGTTTTTCAGGTGGAACTTCTAGGAAATGAGGTAATTAGTTGACCATGATCCTTTAGGGTATGAAACAACACTTTTAGGGGTTTAAGAGCCCTTGTTTTATCGACATATGTGATCAGGGTTGCAGTGCACAAATATGTCTATAACAAGGTTGTCACTTTACAATCACATTTCCCTGTATTTGAGTGAATACATGATTATGTATGACTTCCCAGCGTGATGAAATTTTACAGTTCATATTTTTTTGTATATATACATATCTGGCATAGTCTTCTGAGTTTATTTGAAAGTCTAGCATGTACTATGTCAACATGCCCATATATTGATGCATGTACTATGTTGATTCTTAAGAGGAAATATATTCCAGAGGTCATTCCATCACTAATAAAACCTTTATTGCTCACCAAGCAAAACAAACGCACCCTCAGCTTCCCCTAGTACCACTCAAGAAGGATGGTTCCAAAAAAGCCATACATGATGAATTGACATTAAATAATGTTCATGAATTTCTAGTTTCCCAATAATGCAACTTTGAAAAATCACTACTGAATGCGTACAATCTACTTCATTTTTGTTACTATGCATGAGATTTGTTGATTTTGATTTCCAAAATTGTTTCTTATCAAATCTAGGCTTAATCAGTTTTTACAAATCAACTAAGCTATGGCTAAGTAACTTTACGGAGAGACCCAATTTCAATCTCAATAGGAAGATTAAAAAATACAATAACATAATTTTAGTTGGTGTGACCCCTTTTATTTGGTATAAACCCATAACCTTAAAGTAGATTAGATTCTTAGCATAAAAATGAACATGTTTGCAAAATTGTTACATCAGTAATGGTCTCAATTTGTAGGAATGAGTGCACTATGTGGTGTTGGAATCTTTCAAATCCATATCTTGTTAGAGGAGGAAGGCTTAGATTGGATGTGCTATTGGGAATTTTTGTACTTTCCTACTACATAGGTGTACTCTTAAAACACTAATTGGAAAATTAACTAGCACTTGAGACTTATCTTAACATAGGTCGGGTTGCCTTTGGGACATACAGCCGAATACTAATTTCAGTATGCTTTCTTTATTTCTCTAATTATAACGTTGAAGAAATGATTGTTGACAAGGGATAAGACCCGTTGTTTTCATGATTTGTAGAATATTACAATAGGTACCTTTAACATAGTACAATAGTTTTGTTGAATTTCTCTGAGATGGTCTAGGCTCATACTTGAATTTGGCATATTTCGTTATTATTTTGGGACTACTTTTTCTTTTTTTGTGATCTCTAAATTATTTTCTAATTTGAGTTGTATGTAAGTATCCCATTCAAATCCTTAAATCCTTATAATCTAGATCAATCTTCAAATCTCGTGACATTTGATAATATGTTTAAATTTGATCACCATTCATTCTTGATGTAGACATGTGTGAAATACATTATACTTGATAGTGACAACCTAACATCACTCTTTCCAAATACACATTTTGACTATGCTGGTATCCAACTTCTCACCAAAAAGGTTGTTTGCAGTACTCGCTGTGCTCTTCATTCTTACAACTCTATCATTGAAATATTTAAGCATTTTGTCCTACATATTAGGTGTGCCTTAAATGTTGATATGATGGTTCAATCTTCACCAAGGAAAATTATAAGGATGGAAATTTATCTAAAGTTTAGAAACATTGGCTAATCTTACTAGTCTTTAATATGCAAAATTTAAAATGTTTAGTCATGTCTTTGTAAAAAAAATCAAATTTCTAATGATTTTGTATATATTCACTATAATTTTTTGGCAATTTTTAAGGTAAAATAATTTTATACAGTGAATCATTTTTAGAAAAAATGGAAATTGACATATCTTTTTTTTGGAAAAACCATGAAAAAATAGTCCATGTGGGAATATTAGCTCCTAAAATTTTCCATGATCTTCACTTTGATCCATATTGAGATTTTATGTTTCACAATTCATATTGTGAAATCTCACAGCTTTATATGGTAATTTGGTGAATCTACCATTGGAGTTATTGCATCAACTTTGGTGTCTATGTTTGTTCTTGCCACAGGGGCTTCACTCGGAGAGCTCTTGGCACAGGGGCTTCACTCGGACACTGATACCATATCACGTGGGTTCATATTGGGGGATATATATTGGAGAAAAAATGGCTTAATATATTAGGGGATATATAGGGGGTGAAGGGTTTTTATATTGGCAGATATAAAAATGGAGCTCAAAGTTAATGAAGTAATATAAGAGAGTATAAAAACTGTTAATGAAAAATGGATACCTACAATATCTACTTAAATTAGGGGTATTTTAAATTGGAAATGTATATTGCATTTGTATTGGTAAGGGATTAAATAATGTGATTTTTAGAGGTATTTTCCAATATGTAATCAAATTAAAAGTATTTTTCATTGAGTGAAATCCCATAATTTCTAGTCAGAGCTGTGGATTTCACCACAAAAATAATTTATTGAGTTTATCTAACCTTCTTGTAACACCCGCTCTCTATGGATATCACTACTTCGGTCATGTAGGTTTCCCATACATGTAAGAAAAAATTAGCACAATTGAATGGAACTTCTTTTATAAAATGAGATCTCGCGTATTTGGGCATCTCAACGCATTGGATACCAGACATTTGACCCTGTCCGACCAACCAATCTCCAAGCCCGTTCAACGAGTCGACCCCAATCGCTATCAGGAACCCCAATCGCTATCAGGAAGCGATTGCGTAAACAACGATGTAGATAGACTATATCGTTTAGCCTTGCAATTTTAAATGGAGTTGTCTATAATGCGATTTTTTGGAGATTCCGGTGACGGGAATCTAGCGAAGAAATTGAGGTTAAATCTTGATTTGTTGCAGTTAAAATGGTTTTTTAACTACATATTTGGATTCAGCACCCTGAAAAACCCCTGGGACGCTTTGATTATGCAGAAACTAGCTATCAAACTTGCGATTCGAATAAATTGCTGCCGGATTTTGACCAGAAAAACCCACCGGAAAAACTTCCAAAAAGTCTCATTATAAACAACTGCATTTTAAATGGCTGTGAATTCGTGCTGGGATTGTTACCACAATAAATGATAACAATAATAGAATCCAATCAAATTTAAACGATTTAAGAGGCTGAGAAAACAATAATAGAATCCAATCAAATTTAAACGATTTAAGAGGCTGACAATTTGCGTTGTGTTAAAGTAAAGTTATTCGTTGGAATTACGTGAAATTTTTTGCGCTAGATTTTAAATTTTATTATTTAAAATAAATTTATTTAAGATAAATTTTTTACAATATATAAATAAGTACTGAAAAACTAGCAGAATACTTGGATTGTGAAAAAACGCATGAAACAAATAACTACTTGCAATTATTGACACAATAATAATGATAGTACTCAAATAATGCAATCAAATTTGACCCATTTGATGGCATTATTGTTTGCCCGAACGGATGCGGTCCAACCGCCCAAAGAAAACGGTCAATTTATCAACTCTGCGGCTGTGTCCCACCTACACCGTCCAATTTCTCAGTGGCTAACGCGTTTCACGCCTTTTCCGAAGCCCTCACTCTTCCGTTGCTGGTTCCTTTAATGAGACCCAGAAGAGCTGCCGACCACTGGTATAAAGTGGTTTTAAATTCTTCCCCACCAACAAATATTATGAGTCTAAACCCATCCACCAGGAGCTGAACGAGGTACGAAGGCCGGTGCATTTGTAGCGAAACGATGATATCATTATCACTTTGATTGATAACTGCGCTTCGTCAAATTGATTAAATTTGAAAATCTAGTTTTAATTTTAATAAAGAAAATAAATGGTCATTTAATTGGTAAGGGTATGTACCCCTGCCAGTTTGTGTTCGTCTCAAGATATTTGAGTTGGTAGATGCGACAATGAACATAACTTCATCCTCTTTATCTCATGTCTGGCGATGATGCAACCCTTTTCCTATTTCTCAGTGGTTGTGACTCGTGACCTTCAAAAACAATGGCACTGCACTTCGTACCTCTCCCAACAGTGCTCTCACTGCCATGCCTTCTTCGACCGCTTGAGTCGCCCTTTGTCCCCGCAAATATCTGTTGGGGATTTTTCTGGTAAAATCCCAAAAACAATAGAAACAAACTTATACACAAAGACAATCCTCTGTTTCTCCACAGGTATTTTAACTCAGCGGAAACATAAAAAAATTATGAGCTGCGAATAGAGTTCCAAGGATTTCTATTCATTAAAACATTTCAGTTACAAACTATGTTCTTCCTCTCTCATAGAGGGATTCACCAATAATAATTCACTGCAGTGTGAAAATTACATATACATTTCTCACGCTGCTGCGTGGATCCTATTGCAAAAGAAAATCACTTACTGTTGTACTTCCCCCCTCTCTCCTAAAACATAAAACAAAAATTACATATATATATATGACAACCAAGAACTTACATCAGTTTTTACTTGCCATACTGTAGTAAAAATAAAAAACAATAAAATTTAAGTGGGGTTACCAACTTCTACCTATCTCCATACTCCGGCTGATAGAAATTAAAAACTTCATCAAAACTTACCAACCCACAATAAATTTGCATTTACTGTTTTACTGACATAAACGGCGGTAAAGAGATTTTTACTTCACGTCAAATTTATTTTCAGCAGGCTTGTACTTCAATCAGTATTCAAGTTGACTTTGGAAACTCATCGGGTCCGAGCTTCATCGCATAGCATACATATATGCAAAAGTGTGCACCCATGGTTTCCCCGATTGCGAAAATATTGTGGCCCCGATAATCTATCAAAAAGAATTAATACCATCGTCGGGTCCGAGTTATCGACGATTGCACAATAAAAAAAAATCATGCTCCACTTGAAACGCCGATAGCGATATGCCGATGCGATATCGGCGATCGCATATCGCAAACAAAAAAAAACTTTATATCTCTGTCACTGCCATTTCGCCGAACTGCTCACCGCCGAAGTATTCATCGCTGAAGTTGCTCGGATCGCTTATCCCTGAAGCACAGTTGAAATTACATTTTCAACACTCCCCTTTAATTTCAACTGTTGGGCATTCAATCATACCCAAACATTTCCTCAAAAATTTAAATCTTTTCTGATCCAATGGCTTTGTCAAAATGTCTGCAACCTGTTCTTGAGTCCTGCAATGTTCTAGGACAATTTATCCATTGTTCACCAATTCTCTAATGTAGTGAAACCTTGTATCAATGTGTTTCGTTCTCTTATGAAACACTGAATTCTTTGATAATGCAATAGCTGAGCTATTGTCACAAAAAATCACTGTTGCTTTTGTCTGCTCTCGGCCTAAGCTCCTCAACATTCTTCTCATCCACACTGCTTGGCATGTTGCTGCTGTAGCTGCCATATATTCAGCCTCTGCTGTAGACAATGCTACAATGGACTGCTTCTTAAAAGCCCATGAAATGGCTCCTGAACCCATGTGAAAAACATAACCGGAAGTGTTTTTCCGGTCATCAACACTTCCAGCCCAATCACTATCAGTGTATCCAACTAAAACTGAACTTTCTGAAACATTATATAAGATGCCAAACCTTTTAGTACCTTTAACATACCTCGGAATTCTTTTTGTTGCTTGCCAATGTGCTTCCTTTGGCCTCTCTATGAATCTGTAAATTAAACTAACAGCGAACATTATATCTGGCCTAGTTGCTGTTAAATACATGAGGCTGGCAACTATACTCTTATATAAGCTAGGATCAAAATCCTTGCTACTGTCCTCTTTGCTGAGTTTTAGTCCCATTACCATGGGAGTGATCGCTGCCTTGCACTCTTGAATATTAAATCTGCCCAACACTTCATTTACATATCTCGCTTGAGAGATAAAAATTCCATTTTCATTTTGATCTACTTCTATTCCTAAGAAGTATCTCAGCAAACCCATGTCAGTCATTTCAAATTCTTCTTTCATGACTGATTTGAAATTTTTAATGAGGTTGTCATCATTACCTGTAAAAATCACATCATCAACATATAACACAACAATTAAAATCTTAC